>OY970767.1:20923883-21098883 GCA_963853795.1 Xestia rhomboidea
AAGTCCCAAAAATTAAAATATTCAATATTTTTTGGGGTTGCCAACTAAAACGCACCAAAATGGTAAATGTCATTTGGAGGACCCCAATGCTGCCATCTAGTCAAAGTCTTCATTCGAATTGTCGTTTTTTCTACTTTTCATGTTTTTGGGGAAAATCTGGGAAAGTACCCTAAAAATGAGGAAATTTATTTCACCAGGCAACACTCGTCAATAAAACACACAACCGTTCGGTACAACTCAAACCCGTCGGATGTTGCCAACTACACGAAAAATGGATTTGAAAAAAGTCGAAAATTCCAACTTTTCACAAAATGGCCGCCACAGCATCCGCCATCTTGTTTTTTTTAAAAGTCACATTTTTTCTGAAATCTCAAGGATATAGTCCCCCGACTGGTGTACTTGGTGTTGCCAACGTTTGAAATCGGTAGAACAAAGCAATTCGCCAGAGTCGAGTGAAAAAAGTCGCAATTTTCAAAACGTCCTAGCGCAGCCGCCATCTTGTTTTTTTTTTTTTTTTTTTACTTTTTTTTTAAATCATTCCAGATCTTATACAGGACCTATGAGTCGAAACTCCTCCAAGTCTTTTCCCCACCGAAACCGGAAATGGACTCGGCCGCCATCTTGGATTTGAATCTCCTCTATAATTTTCCTCTACTCACTTTATGGTTTTATACATAATTGCAAAACATACCACTAACCCATCTATCACCCATTCCGAGAAACGACATGTCAATGAGTGAGTGAGTGGCTTTGTAGTTTTATATATTATAAACTAGTTTGCTTGGGTGCGCGAGCTGCGCGCAGCTCGCGGGTTTCGTGTTTTTGAGAAGTATTCCCTATCCTTATAAAATTTTGAGAATCCATAGGGATCCTTAAATGAATTGGAAAATCCGTTAGAATTACCCCTAAATCAGTATGAGAACCCTTAAGAACCCCTAAAACATTTGAGAAGTATAAAAAAATATTAAACTAAGGTTTGCTTGTCGTCGTCCCTGAGTTACTCTTCACCCACTCAACCTTCGTCTCGTAGGTTCGCTCCGGTCAGGACCTTCCTACCACCGGACAGGTTTCGACGCCTACTATAATATTTGTTCCAACACCTGATGGCTATCTCTAACCGTTATGAAGTTACAGCCCTTTCAATTTTAGGGGAGGTTGGGGAGGGGAGCTTCACCCACTCAACCTTCGTTACGCTACGGAGGTCGCCGGCTCGCTTCGCTCGCCACCTCCCCCCTTCGCTCTACTCGGTCTCGCAGGCTCGCTCCATTCAGAACCTACATACCACCGGAAAGCGGAGGGGAGCAAAGGGGAGGTTGGGGAGGGGAGGAAATACAAATTTCAATGCCCCTCAATAATAAAGTATAGTAAAAATCAAAATTCCGCTACGTGTCCTAGTTTCCGAGATACGATGGGGGGAGGGGTGAAGGGGGGAGAGTGGGGAGTTTTGAAAAATGATTTCGACTAACAATCGGCCCCTTTATACAAATCTGAAAAAAAAAAATTCCACGTCTCTCAACTTCCGAGATCCGCCTAAAGGGGGGGAGAAGGGGGGAAAGGGGGCCAACTCTGAAAAGTGGTTTTTACTTTTCCCAGCCTCCTCTATACGAATCTGAAAAAAAAAATGTTCCAAGTCTCTTGGTTTCCGAGATACGATAGGAAGGGGTGAGAAGGGGGGCGAAAAGGGGAAGTTTGGGATTTTTCCCATTGGTTTTAGAGTTAGTTGTTTACGAATCTGTCAAAATATACCCACCTCCCCATCCACCATCTGGGAGAACAATTCTGTCAATCAGTGAGTGAGTCAGTGGTAATTCAGCTTTATATAGTATAACTAGTTTGCTTGGGTGCGCGAGCTGCGCGCAGCTCGCGTGTTTCGTGTTTTTGAGAAGTATTCCCTATCCTTATAAAATTTTGAGAATCCATAGGAATCCTTAAATGAATTGGAAAATCCATTAGAATTACCCCTAAATCAGTATGAGAACCCTTAAGAACTCCTAAAACATTTGAGAAGTATAAAAAAAAACATTAACTTAATGTTTGCTTGTCGTCGTCCCTGAGTTACGCTTCACCCACTCAACCTTCGTTACGCTACGGAGGTCGGCGGCTCGCTTCGCTCGCCACCTCCCCCCTTCGCTCCACTCGGTCTCGTAGGTTCGCTCCGCTCAGGACCTACCTACCACCGGAAAGCGGAAGGGACCAAAGGGGAGGTTGGGGAGGGGAGGGTATACAAATTTCAACGCCCCTCAATAATAAAGTATAGCAAAAATCAAAATGCCGCTACGTGTCCTAGTTTCCGAGATACGATGGGGGGAGAGGTGAAGGGGGGGAGAGTGGGGAGTTTTGAAACATGATTTTTTTTCGACACCTACTATAATACTTGTTCAAACACCTGATGGCTATCTCTAACCGTTATGAAGTTACAGCCTTTTCAATTATAGGGGAGGTTGGGGAGGGGAGCTTCACCCACTCAACCTTAGTTACGCTACGGAGGTCGCCGGCTCGCTACGCTCGCCACCTCCCCCCTTCGCTCCACTCGGTCTCGCAGGTTCCCTCCACTCAGGACCTACCTACCACCGGAAAGGGGAGGTTGGGGAGGGGAGGTTGGGGAGGGGAGGGTATGAAAATTCAACGCTCCTCAATAATAAAGTATAGTCAAAATCAAAATGCCGCTACGTGTCCTAGTTTCCGAGATACGATAGGGGGAGGGGTGAAGGGGGGGAGAATGGGGAGTTTTGAAAAATGATTTCGACTAACAATCAGCCTTTTTATACAAATCTGAAAAAAAAATTGTTCCAAGTCTCTTAACTTCCGAGATCCGCCTAAAGGGGGGGAGAAGGGGGGAAAGGGGGACAACTGTGAAAACTGGTTTTTACTTTTCCAAGCCTCCTCTATACGAATCCGTAAAAAAAAAAAAAACGGGTCCCTTATTTTCCGAGATTCGATAGGAAGGGGGAGGAAGGGGAGCAAAAAGGGGAGGTTTGGCACTTTTCCCATACTCGCGGGAGTTACTTGTTTACGAATCTGTCAAAAAATACCCACCTCCCCATCCACCATCTGGGAGAACAATTATGTCAATGAGTCAGTGAGTCAGTGGTAATTCAGCTTTATATAATATAACTAGTTTGCTTGGGTGCGCGAGCTGCGCGCAGCTCGCGGGTTTCGTGTTTTTGAGAAGTATTCCCTATCCTTATAAAATTTTGAGAATCCATAGGAATCCTTAAATGAATTGGAAAATCCGTTAGAATTACCCCTAAATCAGTATGAGAACCCTTAAGAACCCCTAAAACATTTGAGAAGTATAAAAAAACATTACCCTAAGGTTTGCTTGTCGTCGTCCCTGAGTTACGCTTCACCCACTCAACCTTCGTTACGCTACTTAGGTCGGCGGCTCGCTTCGCTCGCCACTTACCCCTTCGCTCCTCTCGGTCTCGCAGGTTCGCTCCGCTCAGGACCTACCTACCACCGAACAGGTTTCGACGCCTACTATAATATTTGTTCAAACATCTGATGGCTATCTCTAACCGTTATGAAGTTACAGCCCTTTCAATTTTAGGGGAGGTTGGGGAGGGGAGCTTCACCCACTCAACCTTCGTTACGCTACGGAGGTCGCCGGCTCGCTTCGCTCGCCACCTCCCCCCTTCGCTCTACTCGGTCTCGCAGGTTCGCTCCACTCAGGACCTACCTACCACCGGAAAGCGGAAGGGAGCAAAGGGGAGGTTGGGGAGGGGAGGGTATACAAATTTCAACGCCCCTCAATAATAAAGTATAGCAAAAATCTAAATGCCGCTACGTGTCCTAGTTTCAGAGATACGATGGGGGAGAGGTGAAGGGGGGGAGAGTGGGGAGTTTTGAAACATGATTTTGTTTCGACACCTACTATAATATTTGTTCAAACACCTGATGGCTATCTCTAACCGTTATGAAGTTACAGCCTTTTCAATTATAGGGGAGGTTGGGGAGGGGAGCTTCACCCACTCAACCTTCGTTACGCTACGGAGGTCACCGCCTCGCTAGGCTCGCCACCTCCCCCCTTCGCTCCACTCGGTCTCGCAGGTTCGCTCCACTCAGGACCTACCTACCACCGGAAAGGAGAGGTTGGGGAGGGGAGGGTATACAAATTTCAACGCCCCTCAATAATAATTTATAGTGAAATCAAAATGCCGCTACGTGTCCTAGTTTCCGAGATACAATGGGGGGAGGGGTGAAGGGGGGGAGAGTGGGGAGTTTTGAAAAATGATTTCGACTAATGCATTGCCCCTTTATACGAATCTCAAAAAAAAATGTTCCAAGTCTCTTAACTTCCGAGATCTGCCTAAAGGGGGGGAGAAGGGGGGAAAGGGGGACAACTTTGAAAACTGGTTTTTACTTTTCCGAGCCTCCTCTATACGAATCCGTAAAAAACACAAAATACGGGTCTCTTAGTTTCCGAGATACGATAGGGAGGGGGAGGAAGGGGAGCAAAAAGGGGAGGTTTGGGACTTTTCCCATTCTCGCGGGAGTTACTTGTTTACGAATCTGTCAAAAAATACCCACCTCCCCATCCACCATCTGGGAGAACAATTATGTCAATGAGTCAGTGAGTGAGTCAGTGGTAATTCAGCTTTATATAGTATCGAGCTGCGCGCAGCTCGCGTGTTTGGTGTTTTTGAGAAGTATAACGTACCCTTATAAAATTTTGAGAATCTATAGGCACCCCTAAATGAATTGGGAAATCCGTTAGAATTACCCCTATAACAGTATGAAAACCCCTACGGACCCCTAATAAAACTCAGACCTTTTCCCATAAAAAACATTACCCTAAAGTTTGCTAAGTTATGCTTCACGCACTCAATCATCGTTACGCTACGGAGGTCGCCGGCTCGCTTCGCTCGCCACCTCCCCCCTTCGCTTCACTCAGGCCCTACCTACCACCGGACAGGTTTCGACACCTACTATAATATTTGTTCAAACACCTGGTACCTGGCACAGGGGGGCGAAAAGGGGAGGTTTGGGATTTTTCCCATAGGTTTTAGAGTTAGTTGTTTACGAATCTGTCAAAATCCGTCCGTTAGAATTACCCCTAAATCAGTATGAGAACCCTTAAGAACCCCTAAAACATTTGAGAAGTATAAAAAAAACATTACCCTAAGGTTTGCTTGTCGTCGTCCCTGAGTTACGCTTCACCCACTCAACCTTCGCTCCACTCGGTCTCGCAGGTTCGCTCCGCTCAGGACCTACCTACCACCGGACAGGTTTCGACGCCTACTATAATATTTGTTCAAACACCTGATGGCTAGCTCTAACCGTTATGAAGTTACAGCCCTTTCAATTTTAGGGGAGGTTGGGGAGGGGAGCTTCACCCACTCAACCTTCGTTACGCTACGGAGGTCGCCGGCTCGCTTCGCTCGCCACCTCCCCCCTTCGCTCCACTCGGTTTCGCAGGTTCGCTCCACTCAGGACCTATCTACCACCGGAAAGGGGAGGTTGGGGAAGGGAGGGTATAAAAATTGTAACACTCCTCAATAATAAAGTACAGTCAAAATCAAAATGCCGCTACGTGTCCTAGTTTCCGAGATACGATGGGGGGAGGGGTGAAGGCGGGGAGAGGGGGGAGTTTTGATAAATGATTTTGACCAACTCTTTGCCCCTTCTTACGAATCTGAAAAAAAAAATGTTCCAAGTCTCTTAACTTCCGAGATCTGCCTAAAGGGGGGGAGAAGGGGGGAAAGGGGAGCAACTTTTAAAATCGGTTTTTACTTTTCCTAGCCTCCTCTATACGAATCCGTGAAAAACACAAAATACGGGTCTCTTAGTTTCCGAGATACGATGGGGGGAGGGGTGAAGGGGGGGAGAGTGGGGAGTTTTGAAAAATGATTTCGACTAATGCATTGCCCCTTTATACGAATCTGAAAAAAAAAATGTTCCAAGTCTCTTAACTTCCGAGATCCGCCTAAAGGGGGGGAGAAGGGGGACAAGGGGGACAACTCTGAAAAGTGTTTTTTTCTTTTCCCAGCTTCTTCTATACGAATCTGAAAAAAAAAATGTTCCAAGTTTTTTGGTTTCCGAGATACGATAAGGAGGGGTGAGAAGGGGGGCGAAAAGGGGAGGTTTGGGATTTTTCCCATAGGTTTCAGAGTTAGTTGTTTACGAATCTGTCAAAAAATACCCACCTCCCCATCCACCATCTGGGAGAACAATTCTGTCAGTGAGTCAGTGGTAATTCAGCTTTATATAGTATAACTAGTTTGCTTGGGTGCGCGAGCTGCGCGCAGCTCGCGTGTTTGGCGTTTTTGAGAAGTATTACTTACCCTTATAAAATTTTGACAATCTATAAGCATCCTTAAATGAATTGGAAAATCCGTTAGAATTACCCCTAAAACAGTATGAAAACCCCTACGAACCCCTAATTAAATCTAAAACCTTTTAACCTAAAGTTTGCCTGTCGTCGCCCCTGAGTTACGCTTCACCTACTCAACCATCGTTACGCTACGGAGGTCGCCGGCTCGCTTCGCTCACCACCTCCCCCCTTCGCTCCACTCAGGACCTACCTCCCCGGGGCTGCGGGACTATTCGAAAGAGATACACAAAGGGCGAGGAAGGAACATGGATGGGTTTTAGTCAGTAAAAGTCTGACACTCCCTCCTGCTCCGCCCAGAGCGGGAGAAGACATTTGATGATTTCCCATCCTAAAAAAAAAAAAAAAAAGGACCTTCCTCCCACCGAACAGGTTTCGACGCCTACTATAATATTTGTTCAAACACCTAATAGCTATCTCTAACCGTTATGAAGTTACAGCCCTTTCAATTTTAGGGGAGGTTGGGGAGGGGAGCTTCACCCACTCAACCTTCGTTACGCTACGGAGGTCGCCGGCTCGCTTCGCTCGCCACCTCCCCCCTTCGCTCTACTCGGTCTCGCAGGCTCGCTCCATTCAGGACCTACCTACCACCGGAAAGCGGAGGGGAGCAAAGGGGAGGTTGGGGAGGGGAGGAAATACAAATTTCAACGCCCCTCGATAAAAAAGTATAGTAAAAATCAAATTGCCGCTACGTGTCCTAGTTTCCGAGATACGATGGGGGGAGGGGTGAAGGGGGGAGAGGGGGGAATTTTGATAAATGATATTGAATAACAATCAGCCCCTTATTACGAATATGAAAAAAAAAATCTTCCAAGTCTCTTAACTTCCGAGATCCGCCTAAAGGGGGGGAGAAGGGGGGAAAGGGGGTCAATTTTGAAAACTGGTTTTTACTTTTCCGAGCCTCCTCTATACGAATCTGAAAAAAAAAATCTTCCAAGTCTCTTGGTTTCCGAGATACGATAGGGAGGGGGGAGAAGGGGGGCGAAAAGGGGAGGTTTGGCACTTTTCCCATAGGTTTTAGAGTTAGTTGTTTACGAATCTGTCAAAATATACCTACCTCCCCATCCACCATCTGGGAGATCAATTCTGTCAGTGAGTCAGTGAGTGAGTGGTAATCGAGCTTTATATAGTATAACTAGTTTGCTTGGGTGCGCGAGCTGCACGCAGCTCGCGTGTTTGGTGTTTTTGAGAAGTATTTCCCTATCCTTTTAAAATTTTGAGAATCTATAGGCACCCTTAAATGAATTGGAAAATCCGTTAGAATTACCCCTAAAACAGTATGAAAACCCTTACGAACCCCTAATAAAATCTAAAACCTTATTTAAAAACTCAGACCTTTTCCCATAAAAAACATTACCCTAAAGTTTGCTGAGTTACGCTTCACCCACTCAATCATCGTTACGCTACGGAGGTCGCCGGCTCGCTTCGCTCGCCACCTCCCGCCTTCGCTCCACTCAGGACCTACCTACCACCGGACAGGTTTCGACACCTACTTTAATATTTGTTCAAACACCTGATGGCTATCTCTAACCGTTATGAAGGTACAGCCCTTTCAATTTTAGGGGAGTTTGGGAAGGGGAGCTTCACCCACTCAACCTCCGTTACGCTACGGAGGTCGCCGGCTCGCTTCGCTCGCCACCTCCCCCCTTCGCTCCACTCAGGACCTACCTACCACCGGAAAGGGGAGGTTGGGGAGGGGAGGGTAGGGTGTACAAATTTCAACGCCTCTCAATAATAAAGTATAGTAAAAATCAAAATGCCGCTACGTGTCCTAGTTTCCGAGATACGATGGGGGGAGGGGTGACGGGGTGGAGAGTGGGGAGTTTTGAAAAATGATTTCGACTAATGCATTGCCCCTTTATACGAATCTGAAAAAAAAATGGTCCAAGTCTCTTAACTTTTGAGATCCGCCTAAAGGGGGGAAGAAGGGGGACAAGGGGGCCAACTTTGAAAACTGGTTTTTTCTTTTCCGATCCTCCTCTATACGAATTCATAAAAAAAAAACACAGGTCTCTTAGTTTCCGAGATACGGTAGGGAGGGGTGGGAAGGGGGGCACAAAGGGGAGGTTTGGCACTTATCCCTTACTCGTGAGAGTTATTTGTTTACGAATCTGTCAAAATATACCCCCCTTCCCCTCCACCATATGGGAGAACAATTATGTCAGTGGGTGAGTGGTAATAAATCGGAAATGGCACGGCCGCCATCTTGAATTTCTGAAATGTCACAATTTTTCTCAAGTAACCAGGATACAAGTTACCTGTAAGTAAAACACGGTGGCTGTCCGTTGACTTTGGTAGAACAAAAGAATTGGCCAAAGTCGGGTCTGACCCGAAAATTCAAGCCCGAATTGCTCTCGGGGTTGCCCGCTGAAAGTGATAAAAATGGTCAAATGTCATTTGCAGTACCCCATTCTAGGTGATAATGCAAAATTTCCATTTAAAATGTCGTTATTTCTACTTTTTACGTTTTCGGGGAAAATCTGGAAAAGTACCCCAAAAATGGGGATTTTGTTTGCACCAGGCAACACTCCTCGACGAAATACACAACCGGTTCATACAACACAATCCAGTCGGGGGATGCCAGCTGTTCCATTTATCGTGTCGAAAATTGGGATTTTTCGTTATTTTTACAAGATGGCCGCCACTAAGTCCGCCATCTTGTTTTTCTAAAATGTCATAATTTTTCCTGAAATCTCAAGGATACAGGCCACCGACTGGTGTACTTGGTGTTGCCAACTTTTGAGTTTGGTAGAACAAAAGAACTCGCCAAAGTCGGGTCTGACCCTAAAATTCAAGCCCCAATGGCTTTTGGGGTTGCCAGCTGAAAGTGATGAAAATAGTCAAATGTCATTTGAGGGACTCCAATGTTGCCGGCTAGTCAAAGTCTTCATTCGAATTGTCGTTTTTTCTACTTTTCATGTTTTTGGGGAAAATCTAGGAAAACTCCCTCAAAATGGGGATTTTTTTTGCAACAGGCAACACTCCTCAACAAAATACACAATCGGTTCATACAACACAATCCAGTCGGGGGTTGCCAGCTGTCCCATTTATCATGTCGAAAATTGGGATTTTTCGTCATTTTTACAAGATGGCCGCCACAATGTCCGCCATCTTGTTTTTCTAAAATTTCATAATTTTCCTGAAATTTCAAGGATATAGGCTATCGACCGGTTTACTTGGTGTTGCCAACTTTTGAGTTTGGTAGAACAAAAGAACTCGCCAAAGTCGGGTCTGACCCGAAAATTCAAGCCCCAATGGCTCTCGGGGTTGCCAGCTGAAAGTGATGAAAATGGTGAAATGTCATTTGGGGGATCCCAATGTTGCCGGCTAGTTAAAGTCTCTATTCAAAATGTCGTTATTTCTACTTTTCATGTTTTCGGGGAAAATCTGGAAAAGTACCCCAAAAGTGGGAAATTTTTTTGCATCAGGCAACACTCCTCAACGAAATACACAACCGGTGGTTACAACACAATCCAGTCGGGGGTTGCCAGCTGTCCCATTTATCGTGTCGAAAATTGGGATTTTTCGTCATTTTTACAAGATGGCCGCCACACTGTCCGCAATCTTGTTTTTTTGAAAAGTCATAATTTTCCTGAAATCTCAAGGATATAGGCTACCGACCGGTTTACTTGGTGTTGCCAACTTTTGAGTTTGGTAGAACAAATGAATTCGCCAAAGTCAAAAAGTCCCAAAAATTAAAATATTCAATGTTTTTTGGGGTTGCCAACTAAAATGCACCAAAATGGTCAAATGTCATTTGGGGGACCCCAATGCTGCCAGCTAGTCAAAGTCTTCATTCGAATTGTCGTTTTTTCTACTTTTCATGTTTTGGGGAAAATCTGGGAAAGTACCCTAAAAATGGGGAATTTTATTTCACCAGGCAACACTCGTTGTTGTAACACACAACCGCTATGTACAACTTGAACCCGTCAGATGTTGCCAACTACACGAAAAATGGATTTGAAAAAAGTCGAAAATTCCAACTGTTCAAAATGGCCGCCACAGCGTCCGCCATCTTGTTTTTTTTTAAAGTCACAATTTTCCTGAAATCTCAAGGATATAAGGCCTCGACTGGTGTACTTGGTGTTGCCAATGTTTGATATCGGTTGAACAAAACAATTCACCAAAGTCGAGTGAAAAAAGTAGCAATTTTCAAAACGTCCTAGCGCAGCCGCCATCTTGTTTTTTTTTTTTTTTTTACTTTTGTTTTAAATCATTCCAGATCTTATACAGGACCTATGAGTCGAAACCCCTCCAAGTCTTTTCCCCACCGAAACCGGAAATGGACTCGGCCGCCATCTTGGATTTGAATCTCCTCTATAATTTTCCTCTACTCACTTTATGGTTTTGTACATTATTGCAAAACAAACCCTTAACCCATCTCTCACCCATTCCGAGAAACGACATGTCAATGAGTCAGTGAGTGGCTTTGTAGTTTTATATAATATAAACTAGTTTGCTTGGGTGCGCGAGCTGCGCGCAGCTCGCGTGTTTCGTGTTTTTGAGAAGTATTCCCTATCCTTATAAAATTTTGAGAATCCATAGGAATCCTTAAATGAATTGGAAAATCCATTAGAATTACCCCTAAATCAGTATGAGAACCCTTAAGAACTCCTAAAACATTTGAGAAGTATAAAAAAAAAAAAAAACTTAATGTTTGCTTGTCGTCGTCCCTGAGTTACGCTTCACCCACTCAACCTTCGTTACGCTACGAAGGTCGGCGGCTCGCTTCGCTCGCCACCTCCCCCCTTCGCTCCACTCGGTCTCGTAGGTTCGCTCCGCTCAGGACCTACCTACCACCGGAAAGCGGAAGGGACCAAAGGGGAGGTTGGGGAGGGGAGGGTATACAAATTTCAACGCCCCTCAATAATAAAGTATAGCAAAAATCAAAATGCCGCTACGTGTCCTAGTTTCCGAGATACGATGGGGGGAGAGGTGAAGGGGGGGAGAGTGGGGAGTTTTGAAACATGATTTTTTTTCGACACCTACTATAATACTTGTTTAAACACCTGATGGCTATCTCTAACCGTTATGAAGTTACAGCCTTTTCAATTATAGGGGAGGTTGGGGAGGGGAGCTTCACCCACTCAACCTTAGTTACGCTACGGAGGTCGCCGGCTCGCTACGCTCGCCACCTCCCCCCTTCGCTCCACTCGGTCTCGCAGGTTCCCTCCACTCAGGACCTACCTACCATCGGAAAGGGGAGGTTGGGGAGGGGAGGGTATGAAAATTCAACGCTCCTCAATAATAAAGTATAGTCAAAATCAAAATGCCGCTACGTGTCCTAGTTTCCGAGATACGATAGGGGGAGGGGTGAAGGGGGGGAGAATGGGGAGTTTTGAAAAATGATTTCGACTAACAATCAGCCTTTTTATACAAATCTGAAAAAAAAATGTTCCAAGTCTCTTAACTTCCGAGATCCGCCTAAAGGGGGGGAGAAGGGGGGAAAGGGGGACAACTGTGAAAACTGGTTTTTACTTTTCTCCTCTATACGAATCCGTAAAAAAAAAAAAACGGGTCCCTTAGTTTCCGAGATTCGATAGGAAGGGGGAGGAAGGGGAGCAAAAAGGGAAGGTTTGGCACTTTTCCCATACTCGCGGGAGTTACTTGTTTACGAATCTGTCAAAAAATACCCACCTCCCCATCCACCATCTGGGAGAACAATTATGTCAATGAGTCAGTGAGTCAGTGGTAATTCAGCTTTATATAATATTACTAGTTTGCTTGGGTGCGCGAGCTGCGCGCAGCTCGCGTGTTTGGTGTTTTTGAGAAGTATTACTAACCCTTATAAAATTTTGATAATCTATAGGCACCCCTAAATGAATTGGAAAATCCTTTAGAATTACCCCTAAAACACTATGAAAACCCCTACGGACCCCTAATAAAACCTTATTTAAAAACTGAGACCTTTTCCCATAAAAAACATTACCCTAAAGTTTGCTGAGTTACGCTTCACCCACTCAACCATCGTTACGCTACGGAGGTCGCCGGCTCGCTTCGCTCGCCACCTCCCCCCCTTCGCTCCACTCAGGACCTACCTACCACAGGTTTCGACACCTACTATAATATTTGTTCAAACACCTGATAGCTATCTCTAACCGTTATTAAGTTACAGCCCTTTTCAATTATAGGGGAGGTTGGGGAGGTGAGCTTCACCCACTAAACCTTCGTTACGCTACGGAGGTCGCCAGCTCGCTTCGCTCGCCACCTCCCCCCTTCGCTCCACTCAGGACCTACCTACCACCGGATATGGGAGGTTGGGGAGGGGAGCGTATACAAATTTTAACGCTCCTCAATAATAAAGTATGGTAAAGATCAAAATGCCGCTACGTGTCCTAGTTTCCGAGATTCGATGGGCAGGAGGGGTGAAGGGGGGGAGAGAGGGGAGTTTTTAAAAATGATTTTGATCAACTCTGGGCCCCTTAATATGAATCTGAAAAAGAAAATGTTCCAAGTCTCTTAACTTCTGAGATCCGCCTAAAGGCGGGGAGAACGGGGGCAAGGGGGCAACTTTGAAAAATGGTTTATACTTCCCTGAGTCTCCTCTATACGAATCCGTAAAAAAAACAAAACACGGGCCTCTTAGTTTCCGAGATACGATAGGGAGGGGCGGGAAGGGGGGCAAAAAGGGGAGGTTTGGCACTTTTCCCCTACTTGTTAGAGTTACTTGTTTACGAATCTGCCAAAATATACCCCACTCGCCCTCCACCATCTGGGAGAACAATTATGTCAGTGAGTGAGTGGTAATAAACCGGAAATGGCACGGTCACCATCTTGAATTTCTGAAATGTCACAATTTTCCTAAAGTAAGCAGGATACAAGTTACCTGTCAGTAAAAAAACGGTGGCTGTTCGTTGACTTTGGTAAAACAAAAGAACTCGCCAAAGTCGGGTCTAACCCGAAAATTCAAGCCCTAATGGCGCTCGGGATTGCCAGCTGAAATTGATGAAAATGGTGAAATGTCATTTGGGGGATCCCAAAGTTGCCGGCTAATCAAAGTTTCTATTCAAAATGGCGTTATTTCTACTTTTCACGTTTTTGGGGAAAATCTGGGAAAATACCCTAAAAATGGGGAGAATTTTTGCACCAGGCAATACTCCTCAACAAAACACATAACCCGTTCATACAACAAAATCCAGTCGGGGGATGCCAGTCGTGCCATTTATCGCGTCAAAAATTGGGAATTTTCGTCATTTTTACAAGAAGGCCGCCACACTGTCCGCCATCTTGTTTTTCTGCAATGTCATAATTTTCCTGAAAGCTCAAGGATACAGACCACCGACTGGTGTACTTGGTGTTGCCAACTTTTGAGTTTGGTAGAACAAAAGAACTCGCCAAAGTCGGGTCTGACACGAAAATTCAAGCCCCAATGGTTGTCGGGGTTGCCAGTTGAAAGTGATGAAAATGGTCAAATGTTATTTGAGAGACTCCAATGTTGCCGGCTAGTCAAAGTCTCCATTCAAAATGTCGTTATTTCTACTTTTCATGTTTTTGGGGAAAATCTGGGAAAACACCCTAAAAATGGGGAAAATTTTTGAACCAGGCAACACTCCTCGACGAAATACACTACCGGTTTATACAACACAATCCAGTCAGGGGTTGCCAGCTGTCCCATTTATTGTGTCGAAAGTTGGGATTTTTCATCATTTTCACAAGATGGCCGCCACACTGTCCGCCATCTTGTTTTTCTGAAAAGTCATAATTTTCCTGAAATCTCAAGGATACAGGCCATCGACTGGTGTACTTGGTGTTGCCAACTTTTGAGTTTGGTAGAACAAAAGAACTCGCCAAAGTCGGGTCTGACCCGAAAATTCAAGCCCCAATGGCTCTCGGGGTTGCCAGCTGAAAGTGATGAAAATAGTCAAATGTCATTTGGGGAACCCTAGTGCTGCCAGCTAGTCAAAGTTTCTGTTTAAAATGTCATTATTTCTACTTTTCAAGTTTTTGGGGAAAATCTGGGAAAACACCCTGAAAATGGGGAAAATTTTTACACCAGGCAACATTCCTCGAAGAAATACACAACCGGTTCATTCAACACAATCCAGTCGGGGGTTGCCAGCTGTCCCATTTATCGTGTCGAAAATTGGGATTTTTCGTCATTTTTACAAGATGGCCGCCACAGTGTCCGCCATCTTGTTTTTCTGAAATGTCATAATTTTCCTGAAATCTCAAGGATATAGGCTACCGATCGGTGTACTTGGTGTTGCCAACTTGCGAGTTTGGTAGAACAAATGAATTCGCCAAAGTCGAAAAGTCCCAAAAATTAAATTATTCAATATTTTTTGGGGTTGCCAACTAAAACGCACCAAAATGGTCAAATGTCATTTGGGGGACCCTAATGCTACCAGCTAGTCAAAGTCTTTATTCAAAATGTCGTTATTTCTACTTTTCATGTTTTTGGGGAAAATCTGGGAAAGTACCCTAATAATGGGGAAATTTATTTCACCAGGCAACACTCGTTGTTGTAACACACAACCGTTCGGTACAACTCGAACCCGTCAGATGTTGCCAACTATACGAAAAATGGATTTGAAAAAAGTCGAAAATTCCAACTGTTTACAAAATGGCCGCCACAGCGTCTGCCATGTTGTTTTTTTTAAAAGTCACAATTTTTCTGAAATTTCAAGGATATAGGCCCCCGAATGGTGAACTTAATGTTGCCAACGTTCGAAATCGGTAGAACAAAACAATTCGCCAAAGTCGAGTGATAAAATTGGCAATTTTCAAAACGTCCTGGCGTAGCCGCCATCTTGTTTTTTTTTTTTTTTTTACTTTTTTTTTAAATCATTCCAGATCGTATACAGGACCTATGAGTCGAAACCCCTCCAAGTCTTTTCCCCACCGAAACCGGAAATGGACTCGGCCGCCATCTTGGATTTGAATCTCCTCTATAATTTTCCTCTACTCACTTTATGGTTTTATACATTATTGCAAAACATACCCCTAACCCATCTCTCACCCATTCCGAGAAACGACATGTCAATCAGTGAGTGAGTCAGTGGCTTTGTAGTTTTATATAATATAAACTAGTTTGCCTGGGTGCGCGAGCTGCGCGCAGCTCGCGTGTTTGGCGTTTTTGAGAAGTATTACTTACCCTTATAAAATTTTGACAATCTATAAGCATCCTTAAATGAATTGGAAAATCCGTTAGAATTACCCCTAAAACAGTATGAAAACCCCTACGAACCCCTAATTAAATCTAAAACCTTTTAACCTAAAGTTTGCCTGTCGTCGCCCCTGAGTTACGCTTCACCTACTCAACCATCGTTACGCTACGGAGGTCGCCGGCTCGCTTCGCTCACCACCTCCCCCCTTCGCTCCACTCAGGACCTACCTCCCCGGGGCTGCGGGACTATTCGAAAGAGACACCGTGGCCCCGGAACACAAAGGGCGAGGAAGGAACATGGATGGGTTTTAGTCAGTAAAAGTCTGACACTCCCTCCTGCTCCGCCCAGAGCGGGAGAAGTCATTTGATGATATCCCATCCTAAAAGAAAAAAAAAAAAAATAGGACCTACCTCCCACCGAACAGGTTTCGACGCCTACTATAATATTTGTTCAAACACCTAATAGCTATCTCTAACCGTTATGAAGTTACAGCCCTTTCAATTTTAGGGGAGGTTGGGGAGGGGAGCTTCACCCACTCAACCTTCGTTACGCTACGGAGGTCGCCGGCTCGCTTCGCTCGCCACCTCCCCCCTTAGCTCTACTCGGTCTCGCAGGCTCGCTCCATTCAGGACCTACCTACCACCGGAAAGCGGAGGGGAGCAAAGGGGAGGTTGGGGAGGGGAGGAAATACAAATTTCAACGCCCCTCAATAATAAAGTATAGTAAAAATCAAAATTCCGCTACGTGTCCTAGTTTCCGAGATACGATGGGGGGAGGGGTGAAGGGGGGAGAGTGGGGAGTTTTGAAAAATGATTTCGACTAACAATCGGCCCCTTTATACAAATCTGAAAAAAAAAATGTTCCAAGTCTCTTAACTTCCGAGATCCGCCTAAAGGGGGGGAGAAGGGGAGAAAGGGGAAAACAACTTTGAAAACTGGTTTTTACTTTTCTGAGCCTCCCCTATACGATCCCGTAAAAAACAAAAAATACGGGTCCCTTAGTTTCCGAGATACGATAGGGAGGGGGAGGGAGGGGAGCAAAAAGGGGAGGTTTGGCACTTTTCCCATACTCGCGGGAGTTACTTGTTTACGAATCTGTCAAAAAATACCCACCTCCCCATCCACCATCTGGGAGAACAATTATGTCAATGAGTCAGTGAGTCAGTGGTAATTCAGCTTTATATAATATAACTAGTTTGCGTGGGTGCGCGAGCTGCGCGCAGCTCGCGTGTTTGGTGTTTTTGAGAAGTATTACTTACCCTTATAAAATTTCGAGAATCCATAGGCATCCTTAAATGAATTGGAAAATCCGTTAGAATTACCCCTAAATCAGTATGAGAACCCGTAAGAACCCCTAAAACATTTAAAAGTATAAAAAAAACATTAACCTAAGGTTTACTTGTCGTCGACCCTGAGTTACGCTTCACCCACTCAACCGCTCCGCTCAGGACCTACCTACCACCGGACAGGTTTCGACGCCTACTATAATATTTGTACACCTGATGGCTACCTCTAACCGTTATGAAGTTACAGCCTTTTCAATTTTAGGGGAGGTTGGGGAGGGGAGCTTCACCCACTCAACCTTCGTTACGCTACGGAGGTCGCCGGCTCGCTTCGCTCGCCACCTCCCCCCTTCGCTCCACTCGGTCTCGCAGGTTCGCTCCACTCAGGCCCTACCTACCACCGGAAAGGGGAGGTTGGGGAGGGGAGGGTATAAAAATTTTAACGCTCCTCAATAATAAAGTATAGTCAAAATCAAAATGCCGCTACGTGTCCTAGTTTCCGAGATACGATGGGGGGAGGGGTGAAGGGGGGAGAGGGGGGGGTTTTGAAAAATGATTTTGACCAACTTTTTGCCCCTTCTTACGAATCTGAAAAAAAAAACGTTCCAAGTCTCTTAACTTCCGAGATCCGCCTAAAGGGGGGGAGAAGAGGGGAAAGGGGGCCAACTCTGAAAAGTGGTTTTTACTTTTCCGAGCCTCCTCTATACGAATCCGTAAAAAACAAAAAATACGGGTCCCTTAGTTTCCCAGATACGATAGGGAGGGGGAGGAAGGGGAGCAAAAAGGGGAGGTTTGGGACTTTTCCCATACTCACGGGAGTTACTTGTTTACGAATCTGTCAAAAAATACCCCCCTCCCCATCCACCATCTGGGAGAACAATTATGTCAATGAGTCAGTGAGTGAGTCAGTGGTAATTCAGCTTTATATAATATAACTAGTTTGCCTGGGTGCGCGAGCTGCACGCAGCTCGCGGGTTTCGTGTTTTTGAGAAGTATTTCCCTATCCTTATAAAATTTTGAGAATCTTTAGGAATCCTTATATGAATTGGAAAATCCGTTAGAAGTACCCCTGAATCAGTAAGAGAACCCTTAAGAACCCCTAAAACATTTGAGATGTATAAAAAAAACGTTACCCTAAGGTTTGCTTTTCGTCGTCCCTGAGTTACGCTTCACCCACTCAACCTTCGTTACGCTACGGAGGTCGGCGCCTGGCTTCGCTCGCCACCTCCCCCGTTCGCTCCACTCAGGTCCTACCTACCACCGGACAGGTTTCGACGCCTACTATAATATTTGTTCAAACACCTGATGGCTATCTCTAACCGTTATGAAGTTACAGCCCTTTCAATTTTAGGGGAGGTTGGGGAGGGGAGCTTCACCCACTCAACCTTCGTTACGCTAATGAGGTCGCCGGCTCGCTTCGCTCGCCACCTCCCCCCTTCGCTCTACTTGGTCTCGCAGGTTCACTCCACTTAGGACCTATCTACCCCCGGAAAGCTACCTTTCAATTTTAGGGGAGGTTGGGGAGGGGGGTATAAAAATGTCAACGCCCCTCAATAATAAAGAATAGTAATAATCAAAATGCCGCTACATGACCTAGTTTCCGAGATACGATGAGGGGAGGGGGGAAGAGGGGGAGAGTGGGGAGTTTAGAAAAATGATTTCGGCTAACAATCAGCCCCTTTATACAAATCTCAAAAAAAAATGTTCCAAGTCTCTTAACTTCCGAGATCCACCTAAAGGGGGGGAGAAGGGGAGAAAGGGGGACAACTTTGAAAACTGGTTTTTACTTTTCCGAGCCTCCTCTATACGATTCCGTAAAAAACAAAAAATACGGGTCCCTTAGTTTCCGAGATACGATAGGGAGGGGGAGGAAGGGGGGTGAAAAGGGGAGGTTTGGCACTTTTCCCATACTCACGGGAGTTACTTGTTTACGAATCTGTCAAAAAATACCCACCTCCCCATCCACCATCTGGGAGAACAATTATGTCAATGAGTCAGTGAGTGAGTCAGTGGTAATTCAGCTTTATATAATATAACTAGTTTGCTTGGGTGCGCGAGCTGCGCGCAGCTCGCGTGTTTGGTGTTTTTGAGAAGAATTACTTACCCTTATAAAATTTTGAGAATCTATAGGCACCCCTAAATGAATTGGAAAATCCGTTAGAATTACCCCTAAAACAGTAGGAAAACCCCTACGGACCCCTAATAAAACCTTATTTAGAAACTGAGACCTTTTCCCATAAAAAACATTTCCCGAAAGTTTGCTGAGTTACGCTTCACCCACTCAACCATCGTTACGCTACGGAGGTCGCCGGCTCGCTTCGCTCGCCACCTCCCCCCTTCGCTCCCCCCTTCGCTCCACTCAAGACCTACCTACCACCGGACAGGTTTCGACACCTACTATAATATTTGTTCAAACACCTGATAGCTATCTCTAACCGTTATTAAGATACAGCCCTTTTCAATTATAGGGGAGGTTGGGGAGGGGAGCTTCACCCACTCAACCTTCATTACGCTACGGAGGTCGCCGGCTCGCTTCGCTCGCCACCTCCCCCTTCGCTCCACTCGGTCTCGCAGGTTCGCTCAACTCACGACTTTTAGGGGAGGTTGGGGAGGGGAGGGGAGGGTATAAAAATTTCAACGCTCCCAATAATAAAGTATAGTCAAAATCAAAATTCCACTACGTGTCCTAGTTTCCGAGATACGATGGGGGGAGGGGTGAAGGGGGGAGAGTGGGGAGTTTTGAAAAATGATTTCGACTAATGCATTGCCCCTTGATACGAATCTGAAAAAAAAATGTCCCAAGTCTCTTAACTTCCGAGATCCGCCTAAAGGGGGGGAGAAGGGGAGAAAGGGGGACAACTTTGAAAACTGGTTTTTACTTTTCCGAGCCTCCTCTATACGATCCCGTAAAAAACAAAAAATACGGGTCCCTTAGTTTCCGAGATACGATAGGGAGGGGGAGGAAGGGGAGCAAAAAGGGGAGGTTTGGCACTTTTCCCATACTCGCGGGAGTTACTTGTTTACGAATCTGTCAAAAAATACCCACCTCCCCATCCACCATCTGGGAGAACAATTATGTCAATGAGTCAGTGAGTCAGTGAGTGGTAATCGAGCTTTATATAGTATAACTAGTTTGCTTGGGTGCGCGAGCTGCGCGCAGCTCGCGTGTTTGGTGTTTTTGAGAAGTATTACTTACCCTTATAAAATTTTGAGAATCTATAGGCACCCCTAAATGAATTGGAAAATCCGTTAGAATTACCCCTAAAACAGTATGAAAACCCCTACGGACCCCTAATAAAACCTTATTTGAAAACTCAGACCTTTTCCCATAAAAAACATTACCCTAAAGTTTGCTGAGTTACGCTTCACCCACTCAACCTTCGTTACGCTACGGAAGTCGGTGGCTCGCGTGGCTCGCCACCTCCCCCCTTCGCTCCACTCTGGACCTACCTACCACAGGTTTCGACACCTACTATAATATTTGTTCTAACACCTGATAGCTATCTCTAACCGTTATTAAGTTACAGCCCTTTTCAATTATAGGGGAGGTTGGGGAGGGGAGGGTATAAAAATTTAAACGCTCCTCAATAATAAAGTATAGTAAAGATCAAAATGCCGCTACGTGTCCTAGTTTCCGAGATTCTATGGGCGGGAGAGGTGAAGGGGGGGAGAGAGGGGAGTTTTGAAAAATGATTTTAATCAACTCTGGGCCCCTTAATATGAATCTGAAAAAGAAAATGTTCCAAGTCTCTTAACTTCTGAGATCCGCCTAAAGGCGGGGTGAAGGGGGGCAAGGGGGCAACTTTGAAAAATGGTTTATACTTCCCTTAGTCTCCTCTATACGAATCCGTAAAAAAAACAAAACACGGGCCTCTTAGTTTCCGAGATACGATAGGGAGTGGCGGGAAGGGGGGCAAAAAGGAGAGGTTTGGCACTTTTTCCTACTTGTTAGAGTTACTTGTTTACGAATCTGCCAAAATATACCCCACTCGCCCTCCACCATCTGGGAGAACAATTATGTCAGTGAGTGAGTGGTAATAAACCGGAAATGGCACGATCGCCATCTTGAATTTCTGAAATGTCACAATTTTCCTGAAGGAACCAGGATACAAGTTACCTGTCAGTAAAAAAACGGTGGCTGTACGTTGACTTTGGTAAAACAAAAGAACTCGCCAAAGTCGGGTCTAACCCGAAAATTCAAGCCCTAATGGCGCTCGGGGTTGCCAGCTGAAAGTGATGAAAATGGTCAAATGTCATTTGGGGGATTCCAAAGTTGCCGGCTAATCAAAGTTTCCATTCAAAATGGCGTTATTTCTACTTTTCACGTTTTTGGGGAAAATCTGGGAAAATACCCTAAAAATGGGGAGAATTTTTGAACCAGGCAACACTCCTCGACAAAATACACAACCGGTTCATACAACACAATCCAGTCGGGGGTTGCCAGCTGTCCCATTTATCGTGTCGAAAATTGGGATTTTTCGTCATTTTTACATGATGGCCGCCACACAGTCCGCCATCTTGTTTTTCTGAAATGTCATAATTTTCCTGAAATCTCAAGGATATAGGCTACCGATCGGTGTACTTGGTATTGCCAAGTTTTGAGTTTGGTAGAACAAATGAATTCGCCAAAGTCAAAAAGTCCCAAAAATTAAAATATTCAATATTTTTTGGGGTTGCCAACTAAAACGCACCAAAATGGTAAATGTCATTTGGAGGACCCCAATGCTGCCATCTAGTCAAAGTCTTCATTCGAATTGTCGTTTTTTCTACTTTTCATGTTTTTGGGGAAAATCTGGGAAAGTACCCTAAAAATGAGGAAATTTATTTCACCAGGCAACACTCGTCAATAAAACACACAACCGTTCGGTACAACTCAAACCCGTCGGATGTTGCCAACTACACGAAAAATGGATTTGAAAAAAGTCGAAAATTCCAACTTTTCACAAAATGGCCGCCACAGCATCCGCCATCTTGTTTTTTTTAAAAGTCACATTTTTTCTGAAATCTCAAGGATATAGTCCCCCGACTGGTGTACTTGGTGTTGCCAACGTTTGAAATCGGTAGAACAAAGCAATTCGCCAGAGTCGAGTGAAAAAAGTCGCAATTTTCAAAACGTCCTAGCGCAGCCGCCATCTTGTTTTTTTTTTTTTTTTTTACTTTTTTTTTAAATCATTCCAGATCTTATACAGGACCTATGAGTCGAAACTCCTCCAAGTCTTTTCCCCACCGAAACCGGAAATGGACTCGGCCGCCATCTTGGATTTGAATCTCCTCTATAATTTTCCTCTACTCACTTTATGGTTTTATACATAATTGCAAAACATACCACTAACCCATCTATCACCCATTCCGAGAAACGACATGTCAATGAGTGAGTGAGTGGCTTTGTAGTTTTATATATTATAAACTAGTTTGCTTGGGTGCGCGAGCTGCGCGCAGCTCGCGGGTTTCGTGTTTTTGAGAAGTATTCCCTATCCTTATAAAATTTTGAGAATCCATAGGGATCCTTAAATGAATTGGAAAATCCGTTAGAATTACCCCTAAATCAGTATGAGAACCCTTAAGAACCCCTAAAACATTTGAGAAGTATAAAAAAATATTAAACTAAGGTTTGCTTGTCGTCGTCCCTGAGTTACTCTTCACCCACTCAACCTTAGTCTCGTAGGTTCGCTCCGGTCAGGACCTTCCTACCACCGGACAGGTTTCGACGCCTACTATAATATTTGTTCCAACACCTGATGGCTATCTCTAACCGTTATGAAGTTACAGCCCTTTCAATTTTAGGGGAGGTTGGGGAGGGGAGCTTCACCCACTCAACCTTCGTTACGCTACGGAGGTCGCCGGCTCGCTTCGCTCGCCACCTCCCCCCTTCGCTCTACTCGGTCTCGCAGGCTCGCTCCATTCAGAACCTACATACCACCGGAAAGCGGAGGGGAGCAAAGGGGAGGTTGGGGAGGGGAGGAAATACAAATTTCAACGCCCCTCAATAATAAAGTATAGTAAAAATCAAAATTCCGCTACGTGTCCTAGTTTCCGAGATACGATGGGGGGAGGGGTGAAGGGGGGAGAGTGGGGAGTTTTGAAAAATGATTTCGACTAACAATCGGCCCCTTTATACAAATCTGAAAAAAAAAAATTCCACGTCTCTCAACTTCCGAGATCCGCCTAAAGGGGGGGAGAAGGGGGGAAAGGGGGCCAACTCTGAAAAGTGGTTTTTACTTTTCCCAGCCTCCTCTATACGAATCTGAAAAAAAAAATGTTCCAAGTCTCTTGGTTTCCGAGATACGATAGGAAGGGGTGAGAAGGGAGGCGAAAAGGGGAAGTTTGGGATTTTTCCCATTGGTTTTAGAGTTAGTTGTTTACGAATCTGTCAAAATATACCCACCTCCCCATCCACCATCTGGGAGAACAATTCTGTCAATCAGTGAGTGAGTCAGTGGTAATTCAGCTTTATATAGTATAACTAGTTTGCTTGGGTGCGCGAGCTGCGCGCAGCTCGCGTGTTTGGTGTTTTTGAGAAGTATTACTTACCCGTATAAAATTTTGAGAATCAATGGGCACCCCAAAATGAATTGAAAAATCCGTTAGAATTACCCCTAAAACAGTATGAAAACCCCTACGGACCCCTAATAAAACCTTATTTAAAAAACTCTTCCTCCCTTTTCCCATAAAAATCATTACCCTAAAGTTTGCTGAGTTACGCTTCACCCACTCAATCATCGTTACGCTACGGAGGTCGCCACCTCCCGCCTTCGCTCCACTCAGGACCTAGCTACCACCGGACAGGTTTCGACACCTACTATAATATTTGTTCAAACACCTGATGGCTAGCTCTAACCGTTATGAAGTTACAGCCCTTTCAATTTTAGGGGAGGTTGGGGAGGGGAGCTTCACCCACTCAACCTTCGTAACGCTACAGAGGTCGCCGGCTCGCTTCGCTCGCCACCTCCCCCCTTCGCTCCACTCGGTTTCGCAGGTTCGCTCCACTCAGGACCTACCTACCACCGGAAAGGGGAGGTTGGGGAGGGGAGGGTATAAAAATTTTAACGCTCCTCAATAATAAAGTATAGTCAAAATCAAAATGCCGCTACGTGTCCTAGTTTCCGAGATACAATGGGGGGAGGGGTGAAGGGGGGGAGAGGGGAGAGTTTTGTAAAATGATTTTAACCAACTTTTTGCCCCTTCTTACGAATCTGAAAAAAAAAATGTTCCAAGTCTCTTAACTTCCGAGATCCGCCTAAAGGGGGGGAGAAGGGGGGAAAGGGGGCCAACTCTGAAAAGTGGTTTTTACTTTTCCGAGCCTCCTCTATACGAATCCGTAAAAAACAAAAAATACGGGTCCCTTAGTTTCCCAGATACGATAGGGAGGGGGAGGAAGGGGAGCAAAAAGGGGAGGTTTGGGACTTTTCCCATACTCACGGGAGTTACTTGTTTACGAATCTGTCAAAAAATACCCCCCTCCCCATCCACCATCTGGGAGAACAATTATGTCAATGAGTCAGTGAGTGAGTCAGTGGTAATCTAGCTTTATATAATATAACTAGTTTGCTTGGGTGCGCGAGCTGCACGCAGCTCGCGTGTTTTGTGTTTTTGAGAAGTATTCCCTATCCTTATAAAATTTTGAGAATCCAAAGGCATCCTTAAATGAATTGGAAAATCCGTTAGAATTACCCCTAAAACAGTATGAAAACCCTACAGAACCCCTAAAACATTTGAGAAGTATAAAACAAAACATTACCCTAAGGTTTACTTGTCGTCGTCCCTGAGTTACGCTTCACCCACTCAACCTTCGTTACGCTACGGAGGTCGGCGGCTCGCTTCGCTCGCCACCCCCCCCTTCGCTCCACTCGGTCTCGCAGGTTCACTCCGCTCAGTACCTACCTACCACCGGACAGGTTTCGACGCCTACTATAATATTTGTTCAAAAACCTGATGGCTACCTCTAACCGTTATGAAGTAACAGCCCTTTCAATTTTAGGGAGGTTGGGGAGGGGAGAGGAGGGGAGGGTAAAAAAATTTCAACGCCCCTCAATAATAAAGTACAGTAAAAATCAAAATGCCGCTACGTGTCCTAGTTTCCGAGATACGATGGGGGGAGGGGTGAAGGGGGGGAGAAGGGGGAGTTTTGAAAAACAATCAGCCTCTTTATACAAATCTGAAAAAAAAAAAGTTCCAAGTCTCTTAACTTCCGAGATCCGCCTAAAGGGGGGGAGAAGGGGAGAAAGGGGGACAACTTCGAAAACCGGTTTTTTTCTTTTCCGAGCCTCCTCTATACGAATCTGAAAAAAAAAATGTTCCAAGTCTCTTAACTTCCGAGATCCGCCTAAAGGGGGGGAGAAGGGGGGAAAGGGGGACAACTTTGAAAACTGGTTTTTACTTTTCCGAGCCTCCTCTATACGAATCTGAAAAAAAAAATGTTCCAAGTCTCTTGGTTTCCGAGATACGCTAGGGAGGGGGGAGAAGGGGGGTGAAAAGGGGAGGTTTGGCACTTTTCCCATAGGTTTCAGAGTTAGTTGTTTACGAATCTGTAAAAATATACCTACCTCCCCATCCACCATCAGGGAGAACAATTCTGTCAGTGAGTGAGTGGTAATTTAGCTTTATATAGTATAACTAGTTTGCGTGGGTGCGCGAGCTGCGCGCAGCTCGCGTGTTTGGTGTTTTTGAGAAGTATTACTTACCCTTATAAAAATTGAGAATCTATAGGCATCCCTTAGAAATTCCTCCGTTAGAATTACCCTTAAAACAGTATGAAAACCCCTACGAACCTCTAATAAAATCTAAAACCTTATTTAAAAACTCAGTCCTTTTCCCATAAAAAAATCATTACCCTAAAGTTTGCTTGTCGTCGTCCCTGAGTTACACTTCACTTCACCCACTCAACCTTCGTTACGCTACGGAGGTCGCCGGCTCGCTTCGCTCGCCACCTCCCCCCTTCACTCCACTCGGTCTCGCAGGTTCGCTCCGCTCAGGACCTACCTACCACCGGACAGGTTTCGACGCCTACTATAATATTTGTTCAAACACCTGATGGCTATCTCTAACCGTTACGAAGTTACAGCCCTTTCAATTATAGGGGAGGTTGGGGAGGGGAGCTTCACCCACTCAACCTTCGTCACGCTACGGAGGTCGCCCGCTCGCTTTGTTCGCCACCTCCCCCCTTCGCTCCACTCGGTCTCGCAGGTTCGCTCCATTCAGGACCTACCTACCACCGGAAAGCGAAGGGGAGAAAAGGGGAGGTTGGGGAGGGGGGGATATACAAATTTCAACGACCCTCAATAATAAAATATAGTAAAAACCAAATTCCGCTACGTGTCCTAGTTTTCGAGATACGATGGGGGGAGGGGTGAAGGGGGGGAGAGTGGGGAGTTTTGAAAAATGATTTCGACTAATGCATTGCCCCTTTATACGAATCTGAAAAAAAAAATGTTCCAAGTCTCTTAACTTCCGAGACCCGCCTAAAGGGGGGGAGAAGGGGGGAAAGGGGGACAACTTTGAAAACTGGTTTTTACTTTTCCGAGCCTCCTCTATACGAATCTGAAAAAAAAAATGTTCCAAGTCTCTTGGTTTCCGAGATACGCTAGGGAGGGGGGAGAAGGGGGGTGAAAAGGGGAGGTTTGGCACTTTTCCCATAGGTTTCAGAGTTAGTTGTTTACGAATCTGTAAAAATATACCTACCTCCCCATCCACCATCAGGGAGAACAATTCTGTCAGTGAGTGAGTGGTAATTTAGCTTTATATAGTATAACTAGTTTGCGTGGGTGCGCGAGCTGCGCGCAGCTCGCGTGTTTGGTGTTTTTGAGAAGTATTACTTACCCTTATAAAAATTGAGAATCTATAGGCATCCCTTAGAAATTCCTCCGTTAGAATTACCCTTAAAACAGTATGAAAACCCCTACGAACCTCTAATAAAATCTAAAACCTTATTTAAAAACTCAGTCCTTTTCCCATAAAAAAATCATTACCCTAAAGTTTGCTTGTCGTCGTCCCTGAGTTACACTTCACTTCACCCACTCAACCTTCGTTACGCTACGGAGGTCGCCGGCTCGCTTCGCTCGCCACCTCCCCCCTTCACTCCACTCGGTCTCGCAGGTTCGCTCCGCTCAGGACCTACCTACCACCGGACAGGTTTCGACGCCTACTATAATATTTGTTCAAACACCTGATGGCTATCTCTAACCGTTACGAAGTTACAGCCCTTTCAATTATAGGGGAGGTTGGGGAGGGGAGCTTCACCCACTCAACCTTCGTCACGCTACGGAGGTCGCCCGCTCGCTTTGTTCGCCACCTCCCCCCTTCGCTCCACTCGGTCTCGCAGGTTCGCTCCATTCAGGACCTACCTACCACCGGAAAGCGAAGGGGAGAAAAGGGGAGGTTGGGGAGGGGGGGATATACAAATTTCAACGACCCTCAATAATAAAATATAGTAAAAACCAAATTCCGCTACGTGTCCTAGTTTTCGAGATACGATGGGGGGAGGGGTGAAGGGGGGGAGAGTGGGGAGTTTTGAAAAATGATTTCGACTAATGCATTGCCCCTTTATACGAATCTGAAAAAAAAAATGTTCCAAGTCTCTTAACTTCCGAGACCCGCCTAAAGGGGGGGAGAAGGGGGGAAAGGGGGACAACTTTGAAAACTGGTTTTTACTTTTCCGAGCCTCCTCTATATGAATCCGTAAAAAACACGAAATACGGGTCTCTTAGTTTCCGAGATACGATAGGGAGGGGGAGAAAGGGGAGCAAAAAGGGGAGGTTTGGGACTTTTCCCATACTCGCGGGATTTACTTGTTTACGAATCTGTCAAAAAATACCCCCCTCCCCATCCACCATCTGGGAGAACAATTATGTCAATGAGTCAGTGAGTGAGTCAGTGGTAATTCAGCTTTATATAATATAAATAACTAGTTTGCTTGGGTGCGCGAGCTGCGCGCAGCTCGCGTGTTTGGTGTTTTTGAGAAGTATTACTTACCCTTATAAAATTTTGAGAATCAATGGGCACCCCAAAATGAATTGAAAAATCCGTTAGAATTACCCCTAAAACAGTATGAAAACCCCTACGGACCCCTAATAAAACCTTATTTAAAAAACTCTTCCTCCCTTTTCCCATAAAAATCATTACCCTAAAGTTTGCTGAGTTACGCTTCACCCACTCAATCATCGTTACGCTACGGAGGTCGCCACTTCCCGCCTTCGCTCCACTCAGGACCTAGCTACCACCGGACAGGTTTCGACACCTACTATAATATTTGTTCAAACACCTGATGGCTAGCTCTAACCGTTATGAAGTTACAGCCTTTCAATTTTAGGGGAGGTTGGGGAGGGGAGCTTCACCCACTCAACCTTCGTTACGCTACGGAGGTCGCCGGCTCGCTTCGCTCACCACCTCCCCCCTTCGCTCCACTCGGTCTCGCAGGTTCGCTCCACCCAGGACCTATCTACCACCGGAAAGGGGAGGTTGGGGAAGGGAGGGTATAAAAATTGTAACGCTCCTCAATAATAAAGTACAGTCAAAATCAAAATGCCGCTACGTGTCCTAGTTTCCGAGATACGATGGGGGGAGGGGTGAAGGCGGGGAGAGGGGGGAGTTTTGAAAAATGATTTTGACCAACTCTTTGCCCCTTCTTACGAATCTGAAAAAAAAAATGTTCCAAGTCTCTTAACTTCCGAGATCTGCCTAAAGGGGGGTGAAGGGGGGAAAGGGGAGCAACTTTTAAAACCGGTTTTTACTTTTCCTAGCCTCCTCTATACGAATCCGTAAAAAACACAAAATACGGGTCTCTTAGTTTCCGAGATACGATGGGGGGAGGGGTGAAGGGGGGGAGAGTGGGGAGTTTTGAAAAATGATTTCGACTAATGCATTGCCCCTTTATACGAATCTGAAAAAAAAAATGTTCCAAGTCTCTTAACTTCCGAGATCTGCCTAAAGGGGGGGAGAAGGGGGACAAGGGGGACAACTCTGAAAAGTGGTTTTTACTTTTCCCAGTCTTCTCTATACGAAACTGAAAAAAAAAATGTTCCAAGTCTTTTGGTTTCCGAGATACAATAGGGAGGGGTGAGAAGGGGGGCGAAACGGGGAGGTTTGGGATTTTTCACATAGGTTTCAGAGTTAGTTGTTTACGAATCTGTCAAAATATACCCACCTCCCCATCCACCATCTGGGAGAACAATTCTGTCAGTCAGTCAGTGGTAATGTAGCTTTATATAGTATAATAACTAGTTTGCTTGGGTGCGCGAGCTGCGCGCAGCTCGCGTGTTTTGTGTATTTGAGAAGTATTACTTACCGTTATAAAATTTTGAGAATCTATAGGCACCCCTAAATGAATTGAAAAATCCGTTAGAATTACCCCTAAAACAGTATGAAAACCCCTACGGACCCCTACGGACCCCTAATAAAACCTTATTTAAAAACTCAGACCTTTTCCATAAAAAAAATAACTCTAAAGTTTGCTGAGTTACGCTTCACCTACCTACCACCGGACAGGTTTCAACACCTACTATAATATTTGTTCAAACACCTGATAGCTATCTCTAACCGTTATTAAGTTACAGCCAATTTCAATTATAGGGGAGGTTGGGGAGGGGAGCTTCACCCACTCAACCTTCGTTACGCTACGGAGGTCGCCGGCTCGCTTCGCTCGCCACCTCCCCCCTTCGCTTAACTCGGTCTCGCAGGTTCGCTCCACTCAGGACCTACCTACCACCGGAAAGGGGAGGTTGGGGAGGGGAGAGTATAAAAATTTCAACGCCTCTAAATAATAAATGATAATAAAAATCAAAATGCCGCTACGTGTCCTAGTTTCCGAGATACGATAGGGGGAGGGGTGAAGGAGGGGAGAGTGGGGAGTTTTGAGAAATGATTTCGACTAACAATCAGCCCCTTTATACAAATCTGAAAAAATAAATGTTCCAAGTCTCTTAACTTCCGAGATCCGCCTAAAGGGGGGGAGAAGGGGAGAAAGGGGGACAACTTTGAAAACTGGTTTTTACTTTTCCGAGCCTCCTCTATACGAATCCGTCAAAACAAAAAAATACGGGTCCCTTAGTTTCCGAGATACGATAGGGAGGGGAAGGAAGGGGAGCAAAAAGGGGAGGTTTGGCACTTTTTCCATACTCGCGGGAGTTACTTGTTTACGAATCTGTCAAAAAATACCCACCTCCCCATCCACCATCTGGGAGAACAATTATGTCAATGAGTCAGTGAGTCAGTGGTAATTCAGCTTTATATAATATAACTAGTTTGCTTGGGTGCGCGAGCTGCGCGCAGCTCGCGTGTTTTGTGTTTTTGAGAAGTATTCCATATCCTTATAAAATTTTGAGAATTCATAGGAATCCTTAAATGAATTGGAAAATCCGTTAGAATTACCCCTAAAACAGTATGAAAACCCCTACGGACCCCTAATAAAACCTTATTTAAAAACTCAGACCTTTTCCATAAAAAAAATAACTCTAAAGTTTGCTGAGTTACGCTTCATCCATTCAATCATCGTTACGCTACGGAGGTCGCCGGCTCGCTTCGCTCGCCACCTCCCCCCTTCGCTCCACTCAGGACCTACCTACCACCGGACAGGTTTCGACACCTACTATAATATTTGTTCAAACACCTGATAGTTATCTCTAACCGTTTTTAAGTTACAGCCGTTTTCAATTATAGGGGAGGTTGGGGAGGGGAGCTTCACCCACTCAACCTTCGTTACGCTACGGAGGTCGCCGGCTCGCTTCGCTCGCCACCTCCCCCCTTCGCTTAACTCGGTCTCGCAGGTTCGCTTTACTCAGGACCTTCCTACCGCCGGAAAGGGGAGGTTGGGGAGGGGAGGGGAGGGTATAAAAATTTCAACGCTCCCCAATAATAAAGTATAGTAAAAATCAAAATTCCGCTACGTGTCCTAGTTTCCGAGATACGATTGGGGGAGGGGTGAAGGGGGGGGAGACGGGGAGTTTTGAAATGAGAATTTAACTAAAAATCAGCCCCTTTATACGAATCTGAAAAAAAAATGCTCGAAGTCTCTTAACTTCCGAGATTCGCCTAAAGGGGGGGAGAAGGGGAGAAAGGGGGACAACTTTGAAAAATGATTTTTACTTTTCCTAGCCTCCTCTATACGAATCTGAAAAAAAAAATGTTCCAAGTCTCTTGGTTTCCGAGATACGATAGGGAGGGGTGAGAAGGGGGGTGAAAAGGGGAGGTTTGGCACTTTTCCCATAGGTTTCAGAGTTAGTTGCTTACGAATCTGCAAAAATATACCCACCTCCCCATCCACCATCTCGGAGAACAATTCTGTCAATCAGTGAGTCAGTGGTAATTCAGCTTTATATAATATAACTAGTTTGCTTGGGTGCGCGAGCTGCGCGCAGCTCGCGTGTTTGGTGTTTATGAGAAGTATTACTTACCCTTATAAAATTTTGAGAATCTATAGGCACTCCTAAAAGAATTGGAAAATCCGTTAGAATTACCCCTAAAACAGTATGAAAACCTCTACGGACCCCTAATAAAACCTTATTTAAAAACTGAGACCTTTTCCCATAGAAAACATTACCCTAAAGTTTGCTGAGTTACACTTCACCAACTCAACCATCGTTACGCTAAGGAGGTCGCCGGCTCGCTTCGCTCGCCACCTCCCCCCTTCGCTCCACTCAGGGCCTACCTACCACCGGACAGGTTTCGACACCTACTGTAATATTTGTTCAAACACCTGATAGTTATCTCTAACCGTTATTAAGTTACAGCCGTTTTCAATTATAGGGGAGGTTGGGGAGGGGAGCTTCACCCACTCAACCTTCGTTACGCTACAGTCAGTTCGCTCCACTCAGGACCTACCTACCGCCGGAAAGGGGAGGTTGGGGAGGGGAGGGGAGGGTATAAAAATTTCAACGCCCCCCAATAATAAAGTATAGTAAAAATCAAAATTCCGCTACGTGTCCTAGTTTCCGAGATACGATAGGGGGAGGGGTGAAGGGGGGAGAGTGGGGAGTTTTGAAAAATGATTTCGACTAATGCATTGCCCCTTTATACGAATCTGAAAAAAAAAATGTTCCAAGCCTCTTAACTTTTGAGATCCACCTAAAGGGGGGGAGAAGGGGGGAAAGGGGGCCAACTCTGAAAAGTGGTTTTTACTTTTCCCAGCCTCCTCTATACGAATCTGAAAAAAAAAATGTTCCAAGTCTCTTGGTTTCCGAGATACGATAGGGAGGGGTGAGAAGGGGGGCGAAAAGGGGAGGTTTGGGATTTTTCCCATAGGTTTTAGAGTTAGTTGTTTACGAATCTGTCAAAATATACCCACCTCCCCATCCACCATCTGGGAGAACAATTCTGTCAATCAGTGAGTGAGTCAGTGAGTGGTAATCGAGCTGGTAACCTCCCCCCTACGCTCTACTCGGTCTCGCGGGTTCGCTCCACTTAGGACCTCCTACCTACCCCCGGAAAGCTACTACCTTTCAATTTTAGGGGAGGTTGGGGAGGGGAGCGGAGGGTATACAAATTTCAACGCCCCTCAATAATATAGTATAGTCAAAATCAAAAAGCCGCTACGTGTCCTAGTTTCCGAGATACGATGGGGGGAGGGGTGAAAGGGGGGAGAGGGGGGAGTTTTGAAAAATGATTTCGACTTATGCATTGCCCCTTTATACGAATCTAAAAAAAAAAATGTTCCAAGTCTCTTAACTTCCGAGATCCGCCTAAAGGGGGGGAGAAGGGGGGAAAGGGGGACAACTTTGAAAACTGGGTTTACTTTTCCGAGCCTCCACTATACGAATCCGTAAAAAAAAATGTTCCAAGTCTCTTGGTTTCCGAGATACGATAGGGAGGGGGGAGAAGGGGGGCGAAAAGGTAAATCAGTATGAGAACCCTTAAGAACCCCTAAAACATTTGAGAATTATAAAAAAAACATTACCCTAAGGTTTGCTTGTCGTCGTCCCTGAGTTACGCTTGACCCACTCAACCTTCGTTACGCTACGGAGGTCGCCGGCTCGCTTCGCTCGCCACCTCCTCCCTTCGCTCCACTCGGTCTCGCAGGTTCGCTCCACTCACGACCTACCTACCACCGGAAAGGGGAGGTTGGGGAGGGGAGGAAATACAAATTTCAACGCCCCTCAATAATAAAGTATAGTAAAAATCAAAATTCCGCTACGTGTCCTAGTTTCCGAGATACGATGGGGGGAGGGGTGAAGGGGGGAGAGTGGGGAGTTTTGAAAAATGATTTCGACTAACAATCGGCCCCTTTATACAAATCTGAAAAAAAAAATGTTCCAAGTCTCTTAACTTCCGAGATCCGCCTAAAGGGGGCGAGAAGGGGAGAAAGGGGGACAACTTTGAAAACTGGTTTTTACTTTTCCGAGCTTCCTCTATACGATCCCGTAAAAAACAAAAAATACGGGTCCCTTAGTTTCCGAGATACGATAGGGAGGGGGAGGAAGGGGAGCAAAAAGGGGAGGTTTGGCACTTTTCCCATACTCGCGGGAGTTACTTGTTTACGAATCTGTCAAAAAATACCTACCTCCCCATCCACCATCAGGGAGAACAATTCTGTCAGTGAGTGAGTGGTAATTTAGCTTTATATAGTATAATAAAATGGGGGGTATACAGTACCCTCATCTCACACAAATCATCACTCGTGATATTTGGAACTGGTGCGAAAGCAAAAAGCTTTTCGTCTTTGCTTCTTACATAAAATCAAGTGATAATATAATTGCAGATTATGAATCACGAATAACTCATCCGGACATTGAATGGGAGCTGTCGGATTGGGCGTTTGACAGTCTCTCCCGCACATTCGGTCATCCAAAAATTGATTTGTTTGCGAGTCGCATTAATAACAAATGTGCCACATAGATATCCTGGCACCGAGACCCAGACGCATTTGCAATAGACTCGTTTACAGTTTCATGGGCAAATTATGATTTCTATGCATTCCCGCCATTTACAGTCATACTAAAAATAATAACAGACAAGGCACAGGGCATCATGGTCGTACCCTTTTGGCCAAGACAGCCATGGTACCCTGTGTTTACATCCCTCCTTATTTCGGAAACTGTTACATTTCCACCTAAAAACCATGCCTTACTGTCTCATTCCAGCTCCCGCCGGGTACACGAATCGATTACCCTGGTGGCAGGCATATTATCCGGGAGGCATTTTCAAGAAAAAACATACCAGAATCGGCACTAGATATAATGTTAGCATCATTAGCGCCTAACTCCATAAAACAATATGACATTTACTTGAAGAAATGGTGGAATTTTTGTAAAATGAATTCGTTAAATATTTATGACGCCTCAGTACCCACCATAATTTCCTTTTTAACTCAACTCTTTAATGAAGGTGGCCAATATGGTACACTCAATTCATGTAGATCTGCTCTTTCCCTGGTGCTGAACCCAGCACTAATTAGTGACGAGCGAATAAAAAGATTCCTCAAAGGGGTATTTAGACTAAAGCCACCAAGACCTAAATATGAAGTTACCTGGGATACCAACCTAGTATTGGATAAATTAATGTTATGGCATCCTAATAAGGAATTAACCTTAGATAAGCTAACAAATAAAACCATTACTTTACTGGCTCTGTCGACCGCACAGAGAGTTCAAACTCTCTCGAAGATTAAAGTTAGCAACGTCCAAAACCTTTCCCAGCGTATCACAATTAAAATCCCCGATATCATAAAGTCTTCTAGACCGGGATTTCAACAACCTATTATTCAATACCCTTTTTTATTGAAAAAACAGCCATTTGCCCAGCCACAACATTACTGAGTTACATAGAACGCATCTCATTATTAAGAACATCTGACGATTTATTTATCGGAATTAGGAAACCTCATAAACCAGTAGGAACGCAAACGCTTAGCCGTTGGATAAAGCAAACACTCAGTGAGTGTGGGGTCGACACGAGCATGTTCAGTGCACACAGCACGAGACATGCAGCATCGTCGCGCGCGCACTCACTGGGCGTCAGCCTAGATACTATCCGTAAAACGGCAGGCTGGAGTAGGAATTCCACAACTTTTGCAAAATTCTATCACAGAGTTGTTGTTGATAACGATAGTACTACCTTAGCAGAATCAATAATTAATTAACATTAATTATAGACCAGTTAAAATCAGACACAGATCAGATTTTATACATTTATCATAATTAGTAACTGTGATAGCTATTATAAGAATAGTTAATTCTTAGATAACTAAGTATTTTCATTTGTTTATGATTGATTTTACCCCTTGAGTAAATACTCAAACCTAATTATTTTAATACTAGAAGTATACAAGTTGTTCTTTCTGTTATTTTAATTGATTGTAACAAAATAAACAATTATAATTTGTTGATATTTACAAACATTTTTATTCATTGATGATATTCCCAAAATACCTAAGTACTCTCAAAGTCTACATGTGTAAATTACTAATCTCGAGGACGAGGCGCGAGTATAATTAATGATTAAACGAACTTACCTGTACGTGAAGTTCTATCATAATTATACTCGCGCCGAGTCCGAAGAGATTAGTAATCCCACCCTCCCAGTGCTGTATGTACACACCCCAAATTGTCAATAGTGTCCCGGAAATACATCAATGTACAACAGGATCTTTTACTCTTAACTAAATGATTATCGATAATCGTCTGAGAGCGGAACTGAACAAAGTACCCACAAGTGTAAAAAAAAAGAAATGGTTTTGTGGGTATGTCAAATTGAATTGCCATAGATAAAGAAAAATTTAACATAATATTTATTTTCTCAACTAGTGCATGAGTGGTGACAACTAGCGTAACTACATGTGTAAATTACTAATCTCTTCGGACTCGGCGCGAGTTTAATTATGATAGTATTTATACACTTTTTTACATTGTTTTTTTTTACTACATTTTATTTTCAATAATTTATGTGTTTGTATTTTTGATTAATATGGGTCTCGGACCTCAAATAAATGCATTTTTTATTTTTTTTTATTACTTTCACTGTTAAGTATCTTAAAGTTAATCTGTGAACAGCGTTGTGGGCTGCAGTATTGTCTATAAGCTTTGTTTATGTTCTTATTTCTATGTTTTATATTGCAGTTGTTTGTTGTTCCTTTTGAATAAAAATAAAAAACAAAAATTACATTTTCGTACCACTTGCTCAAAAAAGTGACATTCTATGCCACAAAAAGCGAACATACCAATAGTCATTTTTAATCTGTTAAAAACAGGGAAAGAAAATTGTACTGAATTTCATTCATCCTCTAGGGGGAGAATGTGATTTAAATTTGGAATACTTACCGAAATTTATACTGAACTACGAAGCTGAACTACATCTATGTTTACACCATTGAGTTTGTATATAAAGCATTATACATCTTTTTGAAAAAAGAATACGCATTTATTATGCAGTTATGATTATTAAATAAAATTACGAAAACTGACGAGGCTGTATGAGCTTGATGCCTTTGCTTTTCCGACAAAAAAATATTAGTCTAGGAATTTGCCGCGTTTTTGTTTTCTTCAAATACATAAACGTTAAGTTTATTTTAATTTATTTTTATAAATAAGTTAATGTTCTAAAATGCTTATCTCATATTATTATTGAGTTAATTTTTTCGCAAATGGTACGAAAAGTAGAGTATTTTCCTCGGTGATAAAGCTGTCTTAGTCTTGGGTGAACTTAAATCCGTAATATATTATATAAACAATATATCGTCACCCGCGACAGAAGACACTGCTTTATCCCCTTGGTTAATAATCTACTATTAATGGGTGACTGCAATTCTGCCCTCGTAAATGAAAACACAGTAACTCCGAAAATGCCATTTTGTAAAAAACGCGGTTAAAGTTAAATTATTAAATCGTTTTGTTATAGACAAACCATTTAAGTTAGGTTGAAAATTACATTTTTATATGTTGTAAAATGAACAAAGGTTCAATTTAGTGTACAAAGAACTAATATTTTATTGTTTTTTTATTTAATTAAATCAGTTAATGTGTTATAAAATAGGAACAAATTCATTAAAATTTATTTTTTTAAGTTAAAACCCAGTAACTGATTGGTTACTGTGGTCTAGGTTAGTTTTACATGTTACTGTATTTTAACCATTTAGAGACAGGAACTCTAGTGTTATTACGACACAGTAACTGTACACATACTGGGTTAAAACCTAGTAACAGCAGGCTTCGCAGGCTTCTTAAACCCAGTAACTGAGATACTGTGCTTAATTTAAGATACATTTTACGGAAATTTTACATACAACCACAATATTTAAAGAAGCTGTGTTATAGCCAAGGAATACAAATTTATGAAAATACATGAACACATATTACAGCACAGTAAATAGTAATTTACTGTGTTCAAACCTAAAAATTCTAACGCACTGTGTTTTTTATAAAAATGTCTTGATTTTTAGCGAAATACTGTGTTTTTATCTATCGTATAGACTCCGTAACGGTGGTAGATACAGACAAACCGAAATTTTCCCAGATAGCGCTCGGTCTCCTTATTACAATAACAAATACAATAACCTTTTATTAACGAGGGCAGAATTACTGCAATGCGGTGACTAACTTTGGAGAAAGGAATCGTCAACAGTTCTACTTGTAGGTATTTTATACGTACTAAATCTAGTGTGAACCAAGTGATCTTTTCTCTACGCACTTCATCTCAACAACAACTCTGCAAGTGTACGTACCGTACACATTTAATGTTCTTTAATGCCTTTACAACCTTCTACCTAGCCATCGTGAGTTTTGATGGAAGATGTATTGAAAATACAACTATTGACTAGTAGAGAATGTATTTGTCATTTATTTTCATACATTCATACTTTTGTACATGAAGTTTAAATAAATATAATATCAATTACATTGAAAGACGACTCAGCATAGATAATTATTATGTATATATAGGCATATCTAGTATTAAAGTATGTAGTATCACAGGCTAACACATCAGAGGTAATACATTGTTGGAGGTAGATAAAGGACATGACATTGTGGTGCGGTGTACGCTACACGTGCGCAGCGTGGTGAGCGCATGCGACGTGCACGTCCACCAGGCGCACAGCGCCCAGCAAGCGCACCAGCGGCTCCAGCGCGTCGCCCAGCGCCCCCGCCAGCGGCCGCAGCGCCGCGCGCACACCGCGTGCCACGTTGCTGCAGAACACCAGCAGCGGCTGCAGCAGCGCGTTGAAAGTCAGCGCCAGCGCCGGCTTCAGCGCGTAGTCCGACGCCGTCTGCAGAAGTCCCGACGCGGCGCCGCGCAGCGCCAGCAGCACGCAGCGCTGCACGTGCAGCAGCAGCGCCACCGGCAGCGCCAGCAGCAGCTGCGGCGCCGCCAGCAGCTCGGCCAGCAGCGCGCCGGCCGCGCGCGTGCCGCGCCGCGCCGCTCGCTCCACGCGCGTGGGCCGGCCGCCGCCGCACGCCGACAGGAAGTCGCCCGAGCCGTGCTCGAAGTAGTACAGCTCCACGCGGTCCGGCTCTACCGGACACCACCGCACACGTCTCGATGGGTTTGACGCATTTGGTGCACATCTCAACTTGTACACCATGCTCAAATGGTGAACTTAGCAACTGGTGCACTTCTCATATGGCATACTTCGCAACTGGTGCATTTCTCAATTGGTGCACTTCGCAAAAGGAACACTTTTTAAGATGAGTGGAGGTTTGGAAAAATTGTCTAAAAATGAAAGAATCTCTGGTTATGCGTAGGTAATTTTCTTAAAAATACAATAAAAAAATACCTTTCAAGTAGGTACACACTTCTTAAACTTAAACAATTTTCAATAATGATATAAAAAGTCACACGAAAGTAATAAAAAATACCTTTGTAAAAAAGATTTATCTAAGTACTGCAAAATAATTATAAAAAAAACAAATTATTTTAAAAAATTTAAATATAAGAAACTATTACGTAAATTGGAAGACGGAAATCTAGCGGTGGAACATTTCATGAAAAAGATCACGTTTCTCCAATTATTCAAGTAATTTAATTTATAGCTATACAGGGTGTTAAAGTAGTCGCGTGCCATAGCTTAGGGGTGAGTTCAGTATCGATAAAGGAACACGTAAAAAAAAAATCCCTTTTGTTTTTTTTTTATTTTAAAACCTAAAATTAGGGTGTTAGTGTGAACACCGTTATCCTTGAAACCAGTGGTTTGGTTTCATTAGTAGAACATTGAAAAAAGCAACCTTTTTTTTTTGAAGAAAATTCACTATTTTCCGCATGATCATTTCACAATAATGCGCTCGGAAACAGCTGACCGCCGAACGGGTGGCACTCGGGGTCATCGACCGCGCCGCAGTCAGCTGTCGGCCGCCTAAACTGCTTACTGTTCTGCTTATACCCGCTTACCGTTTATGCGCAATAGTGATTTCGTCTTAGAATAATAACGCGATTTCGTATTCCGCCGAAGTGTGGTCAGAACTTACCGTGCTATCCTAAACCCACTTCTATGCTTGTGAACTTTGACTGCTTTTGTCTCTCTGCCGATCTGTGCTTTTTACTCCTTCATAGGTACTTCTTGTGCTTTATTGGTGTACATGTGCTTTGGAAGGCCCAAGTTGACTACAATACCTACGTGACGACTTTCATTCCATCGCCCCAGTTCACGCCTGCACTTATGGAAGTATCTAAGACGACAAGGTAGGATTTATCCATACTATTCCGGACTACAAACCTAATGTAGTAGGTACCTACTAATTAAATAGCAATCGTTTAGAATTGATAAAAAAAAATTGCATAGAATAAGTTTTTATTTTGTTTAAATGCTAAATAATAATTTCCTAGAGTTAGGTACCTACATACTAACGAACGCAATGAAATACCTACGCTCGAACACTTCGATATGAACGATAGGTTACTACCTAAGAGGTACGTAAATTACAATTCCAAGTATTTCTTCTTCCTACAAATTGAAAAATCTTGTCCCTTCGTCTGTGAACCCCGACCGAATCGGTCTGACGCCATTGTTTAACTATTGTGTCTAGGTAAGTAGGTTTAAACCTCAATAATTCAGCAACAGTAGAAGAACGAGTTGGTAGGTATTTAAAATTTTAAAATTTATAATGAAATAAATTCAACTTATTTACTCACTTGTTGAAAGTTATCACAACACAACGTTTTTCACTTCGTAAAGTTATTGGTATTAGGTACTTATCTATCATCAGATACCTAAATATCACAGATAGTTTCGCGGTACACAACACAAATTGTTTATAATTGAAGTCGTACAGTTATTGAAATCGTCTAAAGATGTAAAAAAACATTTCTCAGACTAGTCGTCGTAGTTCGTCTGCGTCATATAAGAGAGACAGAGAGATGGTTAGAGAGAGTGTGAGACACCCTTAAAAGATATTGCGGACTTTTTATAGAATTTTTTAAGAGGAACAGTTCCGTCATGCACGGTTGTTGCGTAACTTTAACCGTTTACGCAGCGCACGCAACGAAAGATCTCAAAAGGAATATTTTTTTCCTTTTTTTGCAACATTTTTCATTGATGCTCTACTCCGATTGATTGTAGCGTGATTTTATATAAACGTTGTTGTTCGTTGTTGCCTTGCCCGATAAATGGGCTATCCAGCACTAATAGATACTTTCAACTCGAACCAGTAGTAGCGCGTTCAACCAATCAAACAAAATCTTCAGCTTTATAATATTATAGTAAAGATTCAAGTAGGTAACAATTTAATTTCTCTGAAATATTTGCATTAATCGCTAAAATATTCTGTTTTTCCAAATAAGGGCTTCCCTCGACAGCCGTACGTTATCATTCTTAGACAATCGATGATAGTAATACTCCAGCTAGGTCGAAAGTTCTCATCAAGGTGCATAAAATGAGCCCAAACACGATATAGATGCTGTAAACTCTTGATGACCTCTTGCAACTGCCTTCCGTCTCCATCGTCGACCTTCGATGAAAGTCATACTCTAGCTAAGTTTAAAGTTCTCATCAAGGTCCATGAAATGAGCCCAAACAGCTGCTGCAAACTGTTGCGGACCTCTTGCAACTGACTTTTATCTCCATCATCAGACCTTCGATGACAGTCCAGGCAGGTCTTAAATTCTCACCAAGGTGCATGGAATGAGTCCAATAACAATATAGCTGTAAATATAATCTACGTAAACTGCGTATGGATTATTGATTATTGCGAATAGCACAGCACAGTTCTTGCACGGCAAGATCACGTGAATTTATCAGGCTTCTGATGTTCGCTATACTACTTTTTGGAGTAATCATCATCATCATCATACTCCTGCCCTTATCCCAATTTATTTGGGGTCGGCGCAGCATGATTGTTTTCATTCTTCCATACTTCTCTATTACTTTTTAGAAAGAAATATAGAAATGCAAACAATTTAAATACAAAAAGAAATATAGGAAATCTCACAGCACCAAAAAAAAATAAACAAATCACAAAAAGTGAATATAACGTTGGGGGGGGTTTAAACCTGCAACCCCGTAGTTTACAGAGCAGGTCGTGAAACCGCTAGGCTATTTATTTCGTTGACATAAGCTACAAATAGCCGTTCTCATATACTTACGTCATGATTGAAACGTCAAACTATTGAAGTATACGGACATAATGCAAAATTGCCTACCCCCTTAAGGAAGTAGCGTGATAATATATATAATACTATTTCTTGAATTCTGAAGGTGTTCAAATAAAAATAACTTGCGTTGCTCTGTAAACAAAGATTTTTATTGTTTAACAACGAAACTAAACTAAACACATACAATAATATATTATAAATCAATTAAATACCAAAACATACCTGTAAACAAAGAAACGACATTTAATTCTTTATCTCACAAAGATATTAATTCATTTTAGAAAACACATTTTTACAGAAATGTCAAATGTCAAATGTGTCCCTTTTGACCATAAACTAAACATAAAAATAGCTTACAAACCCAAAATGAAAGCAATACAAAGTATTGTCTTTACATCTCCCCCCTTGGAAAAGAAAATTTTCACGAGTAAATTTTATTTTAAAACAGCTCTCCTCTCTCTTCTTTTCCTTCATCTCATGTCTCTTCTTCTTCTTGCATTATGTGTATTGGGATAAGTTTTGTAATATGAAAAAGATTTGACTCTGTTTTCTTGTGTCCTGTGTCGATTCTATATATTGATTTTGAAACTTTTTCAACAATCTGAAAGGTCCAATTTTCAGTTCTTCTAGTTTTTTCCTATTTAGGCTATTACCATTTTCCACAAACACCATATCTCCAACGTTAAATTCATGGTATTTTCTATTTTTGTCGAATAGTGTTTTGTTGTAGTTATGGGATTTTATTGTATTCTGAAGTGGCTCTATCTCTGACCCAGTCACTATGTGTTTTTTCTCGCTTCAATTCCTTGGGTAAAACCGTGACATCTGTACCATACAAAAAATAACTTGGTGAGAAGCCAGTTACTGAGTGAATGTGCTTTCTTGATTTATTTCTTATACAAATCTCACACTCTCTACATACTTCATTAATATTTGTTGTTTAATGTCTTGCTGTGTACAGTGGACTAATTGTCTTCTCCATTTGTTTTATTCCAATGTGACAAAGATTCTTATGTATATTTCTTAAAAGTTGGATACTGAATTCTTCTGACAAAATAATTTTTTCTTTGTTTCTTTCTTTTTTATAGTATATGTTTTGTTTATTCATTATATTTTCTTTATTCTTTTGTATTTCTTCATTTTTATTCTGATCTATTAAAATATCTTCAAGGTTAACCAAGTTCACAATTTTCAATTGTTCATCTGTATTTTCATCTCTAATACAGGATTCCTACTAAGGCAATCCGCTTCCAAATTGTCTTTTCCTGGATTATATTTTATATTAAAATCATATTGTGATAAGTAGTATGTCAAATCGCCCAGTTCTTCATTGGTTCTCGATTTCAGATTCATGTTCTCTAGTGGCTTATGATCTGAATAAACTGTAAATAATTTTCCTATCAGCCAGTACTGCCAGTATCACACTGCTTCTTTGATGGCTAAGCACTCCAAGTATATCGCCGAAATATAGCCGAAATATTGAAGAAGCCAATGCAGTAGTTTTGACGTGATGCGCGCACAAACATTTCGTACCAACTACTTATACCGAAGAAAGCTGATTTTCTTGAGTTCCGCTATTTTGTGCGTTTTCACGACAAAAATCAAATTTCAAGAAAACTGAGAAATTATATTTACCGGTATTAGATATGAAGTATATGTAGCAACTTTAAAAGGTTACACTTCATTGGTTTTGATTGTATAGGTGTTTGAAGTTTATTAATTTTAAACACAAAACCCTATTTTTTGAGTCTCCGGATGAGATTTAAAAAAAATGCTAAAACAGGTATTTCTTAATTTTTATTAATAAGTATTTATACTGAGTTTCATGATTCTAAAACAATCTAAATTTTTTTCTTCATACAAACTCCCCCCCCCCTTTTTCACCCCCTTTTCCCAAAAAAATCCAAAATATCTATAGCATAAATGGTATTCTGAATTTATTTAAATAGATTTGTGAACATTTCAACAATATCGGTTCAGTAGTTTTTACGTGATGCGCGGTCAAACAAACAAACAAACAAAAATTTTTAAAATGGTTTTAATGGTTTTCAGTTACTTATTTTAAGTCACTCTGAGTGGTTTTTTTTTTAAATCTTCAATGTACATATTTTTTGGTCTCAACGATTTTATTATATGTATAGATAGATTACGTGATTTTGGATACGTGCTCAAATCAAACGAAACTTGTACGTTCCTAATTCAAAAACATTTTACGTGCAATTTGAACCGCCAAAGCGAAGGTCAATGACCGCACGTTGGCAGCGAGCCTTGCTATCTCTTTTCGGTTAGTAACGGCCCACATACTACTATCCTTGTCCATCCACTCACACTTTACTATTCATCCAAGTTCAGTTGTAATTAGGTCACGAAGACGATGCATTTCTGTTGAATACTAGAAACAAGATCTTTTTTGTAGGTTTTCTATTTTGACGATCCTAAGCCCGTTAAAGTACGAAGGGAAAATTGGAATTATAATTTACATAGGTACCGTGCGTCGTAGCGTTAGGGGCGCACATCTTGCGCAGCAAATAATGCGCCAACACCGCACGGCGAGAAGTGAAGGACAAAATGACAACACGTTCGATAGTAGGTAAGTAATTAAAGCATTTAAACAAATAAAATATTTTTAATTCTAAACGATTGCTATTTTAAGTTAGTAGGTACCAAATTAGGTTAATCTTGAATTTTTTTTTTATGTTTAATTTTTTTTTTTTTTGAATTTATTTTTATTTTTCTTGGGTTCCTTTATCGATACTGAACCTACCCCTAATCTATGGCACGCGACTACTTTAACACCCTGTATACTTAATTAATAGTAACAATTACTAAGTAAGAAACAAAGGTTTATCTACATTATTTATAACCTGTTTCTAATTTAAAGCTTTTATTTAATTAATAATAATAACTATAACTAAAAGAAGTACAGTTAAATTATAATATTTTATAGGTTATTGATATAATATGATATTATATCATGTCTTTATTATGAACTTTTTGCTGTAAATCTATTGTTTTATTACATAATTATATTTTTATTATTTCCGAGTGACTTTTTAATTTTTGAAAAAAATATTTTTTTTGGTGATTATGTAGAGTTTAATTAAAATTATTTTTGTTTTATTATAATTATTTTGCAGTAGATAAATCTTATTTACGTTTTTTTTTATTACTTTCGTGTGTCTATTTATATTATTATTGAAAATTGTTTAAATTTAAGTAAGTGTGTACCTACTTGAAAGGTATTTGTTGAAAGTATTTTTAAGAAAATTACCTTCGCAAAACCAAAGATTTTTTTATTTTTAGACAATTTTTCCAAACCTCCACTCATCTTAAAAAGTGTTCCTTTTGCGAAGTGCACCAATTGAGAAATGCACCAGTTGCGAAGTATGCCATATGAGAAGTGCACCAGTTGCTAAGTTCACCATTTGAGCATGGTGTACAAGTTGAGATGTGCACCAAATGCGTCAAACCCGTCTCGATTACCTGCATATTACATGTCTACACCTACTACTACGCGGCTTCGACCACGACGTCCACGACTTACCTGACGACCGACTGCAAAAGCTCCGAACAAGAAGAAAGCCTGGTTTGAGATATTGAAATAAGATTGACTTTTACATCGTCTTCATTCTTATTGCTATCTTTTGGAATTTATCATTCTCCGTATCACAATTTATTTGGGGCGGCGCAGCATGTCTTCTTCTTCCATACTTCTCTATTACTCGTATTATTATTATTTTTATTTGGCTCACCACCAATTGAATACACTGAAAGATACATTATACATTCAAGACACATACACAGACAAGGGTATCAACCTCTTACAGGTAAGCACATCATGCACTACTTATCTGATTTAGAATCAGATGAGTACCTAAGTACTCAAAACACTCAGCTATGGTTTTTAAATTCATAATTAAATCAAAATTAAAATCATTTTCAAAATCAAAATTAAAATCATTTTCAAAATCAAAATTACAATCAAATTAAGATAAAATCAAAATCAGAATTAAAATCAAAATTAAAATCAAAATTAAAATCAAAATTAAAATCAAAATCAACATCAAATCAAATCAAAATTAAAATCAAAATTAAAATCAAAATTAAAATCAAAATTAAAATCAAAATTAAAATCAAAATTAAAATCAAAATTAAAATCAAAATTAAAATCAAAATTAAAATCAAAATTAAAATCAAAATCAAAATTAAAATCAAAATTAAAATCAAAATTAAAATCAAAATTAAAATCAAAATTGAAATCAAAATCAAAATCACAATTAAAATTCAAACAAAATCAAAATCTAAATTATTAAACATTACATGCATGCCTTAAACATAAGACGATTTTACAAGTTTTTGCAAATAATAGTTCTGAACTTACTAAGTGAGTCAGAATGCACATCTACGAGATCACTGCAGCTGTTTAATAATTTACATAGGCGTGGGATAGGCGAATTAGCACCAAGCACGGTTCTGCGAGGAGGAGGACGTAGGGGCGTTATGGGAGCTCGTGGGCTTTTCGTGGGCACACGGAATTTGATCATGCTCAATAATTGGGGACAGTCAATTTTGTTTCTTAAAATTTTAAATAAAAATGCTGAATCCAGTAAATCTCTCCTCTTCTGTAGGGATATCATCTTGAAATGCAAGAGTCTCTCTTTATACGATTTTTTCTTTTTAGCTATCCCGGAAGAGTATGCTAAGTGCCAAAGAAAACGTTTTTGAACCCTTTCCAATCTTAGTGAGTGGGTGGCATAGTGAGGTTTCCATACAGTGCTGCAGTATTCTAACGAGCTGCGGACTAGACAGTTATAAAGCAGAATTTTAGTTTTATAGCGTCGAAAACCGGTAACATTTCTTATGAGAAACCCAAGCATTCTTGAGGCTTTTTTAACTACATTTTCAATGTGGGGTACAAATGTTAACTGCTTATCAAACAGAACTCCCAAGTCTCTTATCTGTTCCACCTCCTGCATTAAGTTACCACTAATGTAGTAAACAGATCGTGTTAACTTAGTTTTTCTGGTGAATTTCACGTGGTAGTATTTGTTAATATTTAAGCTCATACCATTTTCATCACACCACTTTACTAACATGTCAATATCTTTCTGTAGCAATTTAACATCAAGGTCTGATTCAATTACTCTGCAAAATTTTAAATCGTCAGCATACATGTAACACTCGGAGAATTTCAACTGATTGACGAGATCATTACGAAATAGGTTAAATAAAATTGGGCCAACATGTGATCCTTGTGGGACGCCAGATGTAACCTTGTAGGAGCTTGATTGGTAGCCATTGAGGGCAACAAAGAAGGAACGACCGTCGAGATAGGAATTAAACCAATTAATAAGAAGGGAGCCAGTGACGCCGTAAGCTGCTAACTTATGCAGAAGTATTTTATGCGGGACGCGATCAAAGGCCCTGCTAAAATCGGTATATATCATGTCAACTTGTTTCCCAGAGTCAATGGCACTCGTTACGGTCTCCATGAAAGTCACTGGGTTTGTGGACGTAGATCTGGAACCCACAAAGTCATGCTGGGTAAAGCTTCAAATGAGACTGGATGTAGGGACACATCAAGGATTCAAAAACTTTGGCCAAGGCAGACAAAATTGAAATCGGTCTATAGTTACCTACATTATTACGATCACTGCATTTATGAATTGGTACAACCTTTGCTACCTTCCAAAGCTTCGGGAATATACCGGAGGCAAGCGATTGATTGAATATTCGTGATAAAGGAGCCGCCAGAGCCGAAGCATACATGGAGATAAAATAAGGAGGGATTCCATCGGGTCCAGCGCCTATACGGCGATCCAGAGATTTCAATTTAGCGAGCACGGCATCAATCTCAATCGTTGGTATTGTCATAGGTAAACTATATGCCAACAAGTCCTGCATGAACTCTGAGAAAAATGAATGATGAGTCACATTATGTTGACTGAACATGGAGGAAAAATGAGCAGCAAACATTTCTGAGATTTTGATGCCATCTGAAGACGATGTGATGCCATCAGTCATTGTTAGGGGATACGAACTAGTACCACCTCGCTTGTCCTTGATATAAGTCCAAAATCGCTTCGGATCCTTAGTTATTGAAGCCTCTAGGTCGCCAACATATTTATTGTAACAGGAAGCTGCCATAACCGAGCATCGTTTACTCAGCAGCTTCAGTTCGAGCTCATCCATTGGGTTTTTATAGGTTTAGTATCTCTGGCGTATCTTTTCTTTTTCTCTCAATGTTCTTATTAATTTTTTATTGGACCAAGGAGAATGTGTTTTATGTTTACGGGAGTCATCTTAGGAGTCACCTCCTTTCTAGCCATATCATGCTTCACACAATCCATACAGAGTTTCTTTGATCTTTTCATTCAGCCTTCATGTTCAACGCTTTCCTTACTACATTTTCCTTATTCCTCCTTTCAGTCTTCCTCTAATGTACTCCTTCGTTATTTAACCTAAACATTCGCGTTACACCTCGCATCCCCCTTAGCATTCTCATCTCAGCCGCATGCAATCGCCTTTCATTCATTCCTTTTGAGGCTCAACATTCTGATCCATACATGACAGAAGGTCTAACCATGCTTTTATAAATCTTCGCCTCCAGTTTAAGGGAAATGCGAGAGTCGCATATTGTTCCCGTGACCTGCCGCCATTTCATCCATTCAGTGTTAATTCTGTGCTTAACACTCCGATCTATGTCGCTGTCGCTTTGCACGAGTGAACCGACATACCGAAAGTCAGAGCAGACTGGGAGGAGCGCGCCATCTTGCGCTATGGCTCCAGAACTGGAGAGTCCGCCGAAATCGCACAACGAGTGTTCAGTTTTACTTCTGCCGATTATCAACCCTACATTCTCCAGCTTTTGTTGCTATTTCTCCAATCTGCTCTGGATCTCAGGTCCATCGTCACCGACAAGAACAATGTCGTCGACAAACTGCATGTACCAGGGTGCGTCTTCCTGTATGTCCGAAGTCAAATCGTCCATAATCAACAAGAAAGGTATGGACTTAAAGCCGACCTTTGATGCAAGCCTACAGCCACACTGAACTCGTCGGTGCCAGCAGCTGACCAGTCGTAGGTACAAAATTATACATATTTATTTATTTATCAGGAACAATTTAAATTGTGTTTGATACATACATAGGTACATTATAATTAATAATCTTAAATATATAAAAGAAGAAACTGACTGACTGACTGACTGACTGACTCACCTATCAACGCACAGCCTAAACCGCTAGGCCTACAGATTCCAAATTTGGCAAGTAGGTTTCTTATGTGGTCTAGGGGTGCACTAAGAAAGGATTTTTCAAAATTCAACCCCTAAGGGGGTTAAACGGGGCTCCAAAGTTTGTATCGGAAAACCAGATTAGTTAGACTTTTTTATTCGAAACTTCACAGGAGTGCTCCTATTGATAAATGAGTAGAAACGGGTTTCAGGAGTTTTCAGAATTCAACCCCAAAGAGGGGGAAATGGGGTGACAAAGTGTAAAAATCAATGCACAGCCTAAACCGCTGGGACTACAGATTCCAAATTTGGCAAGTAGGTTTCTTATGTGGTCTAAGGGTGCACTAAGAAAGGATTTCTTCAAAGTCTACCCCTAAGGGGGTTAAACGGTGCTCCAAAGTTTGTATCGGAAAACCAGATTAGTTACGACTATTTTATTCGAGACTTCACAGGAGTGCTCCTATTGATAAATGAGTAGAAACGGGTTTCAGGAGTTTTCAGAATTCAACCCCAAAGAGGGGGAAATAAGGTGACAAAGTGTAAAAATCAATGCACAGCCTAAACCGCTGGGTCTACAGATTCCAAATTTGGCAAGTAGGTTTCTTATGTGGTCTAAGGGTGCATTAAGAAAGGATTTCTTCAAATTCCACCCCTAAGGGGGTTAAACGGTGCTCCAAAGTTTGTATCGGAAAACCAGATTAGTTAGACTATTTTATTCGAAACTTCACAGGAGTGCTCCTATTGATAAATGAGTAGAAACGGGTTTCAGGAGTTTTCAGAATACAACCCCAAAGAGGGGGAAATGAGGTGACGAAAGTGTAAAAATCAATGCACAGCCTAAACCGCTGGGTCTACAGATTCCAAATTTGGCAAGTAGGTTTCTTATGTGGTCTAAGGGTGCACTAAGAAAGGATTTCTTCAAATTCCACCCCTTAGGGGGTTAAACGGTGCTCCAAAGTTTGTATGGGGAAACAAGATTAGTTAGACTATTTTATTCGAAACTTCACAGGAGTGCTCCTATTGATAAATAAGTATAAAAGGGGGTTCGGGTTTTTTCAGAATTCAACCCCTAAGAGGGGGAAATGGGGTGACAAAGTCTGAAAATCAACATTGGTATAGTTTGTATGGTGTATTACAAAAACAACGATTTTAAGATTGAAAATGGCGGACCTGAAATACCATCATCCCCTATTGGGTGCGATGGGGTTGAAATGTCTAAAAATCAATATGGGTGTCGATACCGAGATTATCAAGGGTGCTGATTACGAATATGGCATTTATTTTGAGATCCAGAAGATGGTCGATTTGACTTCTATACAGGGTTATTTTAGATTTATTGTGATGATTGTGATTACGATGATGTTGATTGTGATTACGGTGACAGGCGACAGTGATTGTGACAGTGATTGTGACAGTGATTGTGACAGTGATTGTGACAGTGATTGTGACAGTGATTGTGACAGTGATTGTGACAGTGATTGTGACAGTGATTGTGACAGTGATTGTGACAGTGATTGTGACAGTGATTGTGACAGTGATTGTGACAGTGATTGTGACAGTGATTGTGACAGTGACAGTGATTGTGACAGTGATTGTGACAGTGATTGTGACAGTGATTGTGACAGTGATTGTGACAGTGATTGTGACAGTGACAGTGATTGTGACAGTGATTGTGACAGTGATTGTGACAGTGATTGTGACAGTGATTGTGACAGTGACAGTGATTGTGACAGTGATTGTGACAGTGATTGTGACAGTGATTGTGACAGTGATTGTGACAGTGATTGTGACAGTGATTGTGACAGTGATTGTGACAGTGATTGTGACAGTGATTGTGACAGTGACAGTGATTGTGACAGTGATTGTGACAGTGATTGTGACAGTGATTGTGACAGTGATTGTGACAGTGATTGTGACAGTGATTGTGACAGTGATTGTGACAGTGATTGTGACAGTGATTGTGACAGTGATTGTGACAGTGATTGTGACAGTGATTGTGACAGTGATTGTGACAGTGATTGTGACAGTGATTGTGACAGTGATTGTGACAGTGATTGTGACAGTGATTGTGACAGTGATTGTGACAGTGATTGTGACAGTGATTGTGACAGTGATTGTGACAGTGATTGTGACAGTGATTGTGACAGTGATTGTGACAGTGATTGTGACAGTGATTGTGACAGTGATTGTGACAGTGATTGTGACAGTGATTGTGACAGTGATTGTGACAGTGATTGTGACAGTGATTGTGACAGTGATTGTGACAGTGATTGTGACAGTGATTGTGACAGTGATTGTGACAGTGATTGTGACAGTGATTGTGACAGTGATTGTGACAGTGATTGTGACAGTGATTGTGACAGTGATTGTGACAGTGATTGTGACAGTGATTGTGACAGTGATTGTGACAGTGATTGTGACAGTGATTGTGACAGTGATTGTGACAGTGATTGTGACAGTGATTGTGACAGTGATTGTGACAGTGATTGTGACAGTGATTGTGACAGTGATTGTGACAGTGATTGTGACTGTGATTGTGACTGTGATTGTGACAGTGATACCCAAATACTTATAGCTTTCGGATGAGGAAAGAGATCTTAGATGTATGGAGTCCGAGAGCTGAAGTCCCTCGGATTCCATAATCTCCCCTCGCTTTACATACATGACTGCACATTTGTCCACACCAAATTCCATCCTGATGGCGCTACTAAAAGTTTCAGTTACTTTAAGTAGCTCCATCAGTCGCAATTTGTTCGGGGCAAAGAGTTTCAGATCATCCATGTTAAGCGGGTGAGATATAACCTGACCAGCTTTCCTCAACCGGCAGCCTAGGCCTGAATTCTCCAGCAATGTGCTTAAGGATTCAGAGCTAAACAGAACCAAAGTGGACTCAGACTGTCGCCCTGGAATATTTCCCGCATAATCCATACAGGCTCATCGCTCCCCTGGATCTGTCGACATCCTGGATATCGAAGGACCGTCTTCCATTGCCCCATACATGACTCAAGGAAGGCGCGTAGAGTTGCATCTATTTTGTACAACTCCAGCACCCTCATGAGCCACGTATGTGGAACCGAGTCATTGGCCTTCTTAGAATCTATCCAACATGTCGACAGATATTAGCGGGATCATATATTTTGTTTGTTGTTAACACCACACAACAGTACACGTTTACTCGGTAAAATATTCGACTCGACTGCGTTAGCGACGAGTGTGGCGAAGCGACTAGGCTAACTAATTACGGAGATGCGGCGCGACGCGCGGTGCGTTGTGCGGCGCGGCTCGCTTTCAATTCTAACAAACTATGACGATGTATGAGAGTGTTTACGGAAAAGCGATTTTACGCGCGTTTGCTGACACACGCGCAAAAACAAATATATCGCAGATGACACCGCCTCTCCGTAAACGGGAAAACGCGCCGCAAGACGCGCCGCTCGACGTGCCGCATGAGCATGCGGTCGGGTCGCGCGTGCGAGCGAGAAAGCAAGTTGCGACTCGTCGCGACGGCGCGCCGCGCGCAAAACTCGGCGGCGGCGCGCTGACATGAATTCACGGCGACGGCGGCGCGCCGGCGCGGCGCTCATATCTAACACCTATTAAAATCTAAAAAAAACACAAAAATATTAATTTAATTTATTAGTAATACTGGCTGTTTTTTATGTCTTTGCCTTTAAAAAAAGCCTCGCTAATTTGTGAACAAGTAAAAATTATTCCGCGCGCTTTTTCTTTTCGCTGTATTGTTTTCATTTGTGTTATTTATTTCCTCGCAAATATGTTATAAAACGTCGTATGACATACGTGCGCTTTGATAATTACAGCCTCTGCTTTTTTATCGCCCTCGCCTATAGCTCGGGCAAACAATATCGCCTCAGCTGTAATTTTCAACTTACCGCACTTACTTAAAGTACTTACGGGATGATATCCGTGATTTTGTTTTTGGTCGATGAGCTCCCGATATTTCGACGCTGTTGCAAGCATCGTGATCGCGGGAATACTGAAGAGGTATGCGGGTGGGACGAAAATTATTTATTATGAGCAGACAAATCTGTCTACCCTCTTTCTTAGTCTTTTATTACAGCGTCGAAATATCGGGAGCTCATCGACCAAAAACAAAATCACGGATATCATCCCGTAAGTACTTTAAGTTTAGTGAAAAACCGTGAAAGTCTAAAACAGTGCATTACCGCACTTATATCATAATGTACTATTATAATTGAGTACACTTTCATGAACAGGATTACCAGTAATTGTGCATAAAACTCTTTTCATTTTACTAGACGTTTTTACTCCTTTCGTTACCTACTTTAACTGTGATCCCCTTTTCAATTTGATCTTTATTTTCCGTTTCTTGTAATTTTTACGAAAAAACTTCTCAAAAATGAATGAATTCCCATTAAACTCCGGTTTTGATTTAATAGTGTGGCCTTAAAAGATTTACTATTTCTGCAATTAAAAATTATTTTATTAAATATTGATTATTTTTATTTTCCAACATATTTTCTAGTAAAAATTCACTAAATTGTGCTCCATGTCAGTCTCCTAAAGCATTGTGGTCAATTTCAGTTCTTACTACCTGTTCTTCGTGCAGGTTCGTTATGATATTTTCTAAGCAGGAATACGAGTTGTTAGGAATAAAAGTGGGGCTATCAAAAGGACATCTAAAATTGTAACATACCAACAAACTCAAAAATTCTGCACGTTTTTTATTTTCCAGAAGCGACTTAACATTAAAATGCATTTCTTATTGAATAAAAACTCAAGCAATAGTTCCATTTTAGCACACCTCAAAACTCTCTACGGCGTACAATCTAGCAATTGCAATAACATTCTTTACTTTCCTATCTGCTTGAACTAAGATTATGCTCCCTCCTCTCTTTTTCTTATTTCGTGTATTATAGGACGCTAATTTGTAACCATCTAAATTAAAAGAAGTTATTGACACACTACTTAATTTATTTATTTATTTAGTACAGTATTAAAAACCATTAACACTAAATTAAATACCTAATCCTTTTATTCGAAATGCTCAGTCAAGCATAGATAGTCTACTTTTGTCCCAAGAGTTTGTTTAAAGGCTTCTAATTCGTTTGCCTTGTTAGAAATACCACATATATTCTGGTGAAAGATTATTAAATTTGTACAGTTCATTGAGACAATATTACCATTGTTAGTACATTTTACAGATATATCACTGTTACTATTCACGAAAAAAATCTGATTGTAATTGACATAATGTAAAATGTAAATAAGTTTGTATATTCATAGGATTTTTGTCATTTGTGCCAGCTAATATTAAGACAAAATCGGTTTTACTGAAGTCTTTACACATACTTGCACACGATTTCAAAACCTGCTCCGTAGTTGCATCTTCCTTAATAGATGACTTTCAGTACCTACTGAAGGATTTTACGAGCACTATATCCAGCTTGATCTGCAAAGATCGCGACTCTTTGAGTAGCTTCGTTTTGCAAATAAGGTTGAGAGATAATGTTTGACTGCTGGGTGTCAGCAGGAGTACATTCACTATTTGACTCTGTCTGCGACGTCGGAATAGACTCACCAACATATTGCGAATCTTGGATTGAGTTGACCGGGAGTGTGAGTGAGTTACAGATGACATCTTTCGGCGACTTAGCCTCCAAGTTTCCCTCAGCAATACGTCCAGATAAGGCTGAATTAAAAGAATTGTCGCAGCTATCACCATCATTCTGTGCCAATTCGACAGTTGATGACGCGGGTGGGTACTAGCTGGCTAGTGGTTGTATCTCCATAGGTTATATTTATAAAAAAACAAAGAAAAGGGTAAAGAACACAAGATTGAGAAAAGCTGCTGGTCTCGCGACTAAGGGAAGAAAATTGACTAACCTTAGCACCACGGCGGGCAGTCCAGTTCTGGACCTCGCTCCACGTGCCAGCGCTGCTGCGACCTTGATGCGCTCTTCTCGGTCTTCTTGAAGATGAGGACGATGTGAGGATCGTGCACGGCACGAAACAACCACAAAGCGGTTTAATCCAAAATTGATGATATATTAAATGGAGCGGCACGGACACGACCACACGGCGACGGTGTCAGTCGTATTCTCTCCTCAGTACAAAACCAAGCAGCGAAAATCAAAAATATAAAGTAAAAGCGGGTATAAGGAAAACTATACCTAAAATAAAGAAGCGCCAATGCAACGGCGCGAACATGCTCCCGGCTTTAAAACCATCGGTTTAAAAAAAAAAAAAAAATACACTAAACCATAAGCCGGGGAGCGGAAGAGACGATATTGCGAAGGTAGAGGGCAGAGGCGGACGGCAGGTCTCGTATAGATCCCTGTCGCCGTCTTGACAAGAGCGACTCTGCTGATCCCATCTTTACCGGGATAGTTTTCAAGAATTATACCTAATGGCCAAGATAGAGGTCCAACGTTATCAGTAACTACAACCACGACGCTACCTATCTTGATAGGATCTGAATGAGTGTTCCATTTCCCTCTGGATTGCAAAAGGTGAAGATATTCACGTTTCCATCGTTTTGCGAATGATTGCACCAATTGATCTAACAAAGCGTATCTTTTCTTTAAATTTGTGTTATCACTGGTAGCTTCGCAAGCGGGTAAACTCTTTAGTGGCGTAGACGTCAGGAAATGCGATGGAGTCAATGCGCTTAGCTCAGACGGATCCTCACTAAGGGGCGTGAGCGGACGCGAATTCAAAACGCAGTCAATTTGTGTTAAAACAGTTAACATCTCTTCGTAGGTCAGCAATTGAGAACCTATAGTCCTATGTAATGAGTTTTGAAGCCCTTAACGAATATCTCGTAATGTCCACCGAAATGTGGAGTGCGCGGCGGATTGATTTTCCACGTTATTTTCCGTTCGGCCAACTCGTTAGAGAACGCGGTTTGATACTCTTCAGAATTGACTAAAGCGTAGATGTCCGAAAAAGCGTTCTTCGCACCGACAAAGACAGTGCCTGCGTCAGAGTACATAGTTTGTACAGCACCCCGTCTCGCTAGAAATCGTTTAAACGCTGAGAGAAAGGTATTTGTACTAAGATCGGTAGTCAACTCGACATGAACAGCGCGAGTAACTAAGCACACGAAAATGCATAGATATGACTTAATAGAGCGAACGCCACGTTTACGTTGTACCACGTTTACGTGGTATACTTATAGGACCCGCGTAATCAACACTGCTCAAACAGCCGTGCGTGTAAAGGCTTTAGCTTCCGTTACGCGGCACGTGGGTAAGTCCCCCATGAAAGGATGCACGGCCTTGGGTTTAGCGCGGAAACAGAAATTGCATTTATGCACGATACGACGTACGACATTACGACAAGACAGTATCCAATAACTCTGCCGCAATATTGACATAAGAGCCACCGGACCAGTATGACAGTTGTGGCGATGATAGTGCGACACGATCAAATCGGTGATACGGTCTTTATGCGGAAGCAGCAACGGATGCCGTTGTTCATTGGTCAAATCAGCGTTACGGAGTCGACCGCCGACTCTCAATAAGCCTTCACTATCGATAAAGGGGAAGAGGCGTCTTAACGCGGTGCGCCAATTATTTTTTGCTTTTAATCGTGCGATTTCGTCAGAAAAGTAAAATTCTTGCTACGTGATAATTAACATCCTTTCAGCAAAAATCATATCTGATGCGGTAATCGATTTAGATCGCGGCAGTTTACCTAAGATCTTGTAAACGTAGATAACGGAATGAAGCAGCACCGTCCACTTAGAAACGCGATGCGACAATGCAAGAAGTGGATGCGGGTCTACACATACATCTGCTACAACCGGCAATGAAACCACTTTGGTTTCCGGCAATCGTACATTGATAGCACTAGTGTCGACAGAGGTAACAGGCCACGTATCGACGCTCTGTTGAAGCCACGACGGTCCACTGAACCACATCGGGTGCGACAACAATTGCTTAGGAGACAAACCTCGCGATAAGCAGTCGCTAGGGTTGTCGGTACCGGGAACGTGAAAGAAATGTTCCGCGGGAAGGCAATCTAAAATTTTTGTAACACGCGTAGCGACGAATGTTTTTAAAGTTTGGGGATCTGAATGAATCCAATATAATGCGACCATTGAGACGGTGAAACAAAATATATTTTCAATTTTGAGACGCGGTTTTTAAGTGTTCTTAACTCGTTGCACCAGTTTAGACATAAGTAAAATGCCGCAGAGCTCAAGTCTGGCAACCGATATCGTTTTGAGCGGAGCGACTTTAGATTTCGCGCACACCAGATTGACGACCGCTGGGGAATGGGGATCCTGCTAAACTTTGACATATACGGCGGCTCCGTAAGCTCGTTCACTCGCGTCGGAAAATGCAATAATAGTGACGAGGTAATTTCTAAACACCTCTAGATGACGCTTTATCCTTAGGTCCCGTAATGCGGGCAGTTCGCGAAGGTAATTCTCCCAAAGGATCATTACATTCTGGGGCGGCTTGTCATCCCAGTCCAGCTTGAGAACAAAGAGCTTTTGTAAGATTAATTTCGCATAAAGAATAGTCGGCGCGATCAAACCTAAAACATCAAACTGGCGAGCAATAACCGATAAGATGTTGCGCTTGGTACATGGACGGTTGTCAAGAGTGACAGAAAAGGTAAACACATCTGTAGTGGGAGACCATTCCAGGCCAAGAACCTTTAGACTTTGATTAGGTTCATCGAAATTTACTTTGGAAGAATAGCGGTGAGTATCAGGCAATGACTCGAGTAACTCTGTTGAGTTACTCGACCATTTCATAAGGTTAAAGCCCCCGGCCGTAAACAATCCTAACAGCTCATCCTTGAGCCGCAAGGAGTCCTGGGCCGGCAGTCTCGACAGAGATAGCGACAAAATCGCTAACTTTCGATCGCTAATAACTCACGAAAAAATTCGGTTGCATTAATGATGCTTGCGGGAAATGCAAGTCTCTACATCCAAGATCCGTTTTTCGCAAGCATCATCATTGCAACCGAATGTATTCGTTCGTAATCAACGATCGAAAGTTAGCGATTTTGTCGTTATCTCTGTCGAGACTGCCGGCCCTGGACGGTGGGAACGGAGTAACAAATATCGTCCATGTAACAATTATGTACAACAACATCCGCGGCGAGCGGGTAAGAGGCGCGTGCGTCGTCACAAAGTTGTCTTAAAACGCGCATGGCGAGGAAAGGACTACAGCGCAATCCAAAGCAAACGCGGTTAAATTGATAGGTATCAAGCGGTAAAGAACGATCAGAACGGTATAAAAAATTTTGAAACATTCTGTGATCCTCTTTAACCAAAATCTGTAAAAACATCTGATGTATGTCACTGGTAAAAGCCACGGGATATAAGCGGAAGTCAAGTAAAATTAAAAACAAATCGTTTTGTAAATTCTCACCCTGATATAACAAATCATTGAGTGATTTACCCGAACTAGTTTTGGAGCTGGCGTCCATAACCATTCGCACCTTTGTAGTTACTTTATCTTGCCTAACAACGGCATGATGTGGTATATAAAAACCCGTAGGTAGCGAACCAGCATTATTAAGTAACGAGATATAACCCTTGTATAGGTATTCTTTAATAATAGCGTCATATTCCAATCGCAACTCTGGGGTAGCGGTTAACTTACGCTCCAGGTACATATAACGACGCATAGCAGTTTTGTATGAGTCACCGAGCTCAGAGAGTTCGCGCGCAAAAGGTAACGCCACACTATAACGTCCTGTGTCATCACGTGACACGCTTGAGACAAACAGCTTCTCGCACTCCCTAGACGCGACGTTCAGCGGGCGGTTGGGCGCTATTTCTTCGAGCTGCCAGAACCTTTAGAACGTCAATATTAATTTTAAAAATTAGTAAGTTTGCTTTTGCTTTGTACAAATTAAAGAAAGTAGTCAATCAAACAGCGGCAGTCACTGCATACTATGGATATGTCGATTCTATACTACGCTACGGAGTCATGTTCTGGGGTAACTCCTGCAATAAGGACATGGTCTTTAAATCGCAAATGCGATGCATTAGAGCTATTACTGGTATAAAAATAACTGATAGTTGCAAACCTTATTTGTATTGTTAAAAATAATGACTTTACCTTGCTTTTACATATTTGAGACTGCATTATTTATTAAAAAGAACATGCATCTATTCAGAAAAGCATCTGAATTTCGCTATAAAATTATTAGACAAGAATATAGACATGAATTAAGCGTTCAACCATCAAAGACCGCCTTGATGCACAAGAGCATACTTTGCATGGCTCCAAAAATATTTAATAAACTACCAAATGGAATGCAGGACTTAAACATTATTCGATTCAAAAACAAATTAAGACATCTATTATTGGAAAAATGTTATTACACTATTGACGAATACCTTAATGAGAAATTGTAACATGCACTGTTTTAGACTTTCACGGTTTTTCACTACACTTAAAGTACTTACGGGATGTATCCGTGATTTTGTTTTTGTTTGTTGAGCTAACAAAAAAAAACCAAACCAAACCTAATAAAAAATAACATGCGTCTCCATTATCAAGAAAAACCTAGTGATACTGTGAGTGCGTTTTGTCGTGAGTTACAATCGAGTTCCAGTAGTGCGCGTAATAAAAGACTAAGAAAGAGGGTAGACAGATTTGTCTGCTCATAATAAATAATTTTCATCCCACCCGCATACCTCTTCAGTATTCCCGCGATCATGATGCTTGCAACAGCGTCGAAATATCGGGAGCTCATCAAACAAAAACAAAATCACGGATAGCATCCCGTAAGTACTTTAAGTGAAATTGTAACATATTTGACATTTATATTTATTTAATTGACATTTTAAATTTTATTCTGTTATTGACATTGTATTATTATCTTTATTTCCATTAATTATTTACCTCATTCATTAATTCATTTTCTATATTTATTTTTTTACTCAATGGTTAATGTTTTTGTTTTTTTTTTTTTTCTGACAAGTTATTTTGTGTTTAATTATTTATTATGTTGATTATCCTTTTTTATAATAATGACTGATTATGTGAAAGAGTGTACACCTTTAGGGTAGATTTTTGAGGAACTAAGTAATTAATTTTAAGATCTCATGTAAAATGTACCAAAAATCACACCAATAAATGAATTTGAATTTGAAAAATTGAATCACCATCACCATCACTATCACAATCACCAACACCATCACAATCACCATCACAATCACCATCACAATCACCATCACAATCACCATCACAATCACCATCACAATCACCATCACAATCACCATCACAATCACCATCACAATCAACATCACAATCACCATCACAATCACCATCACAATCACCATCACCATCACAATCACCATCACCATCACAATCACCATCACAATCACCATCACAATCACCATCACAATCACCATCACAATCACCATCACAATCATCATCACAATCACCATCACAATCACCATCACAATCACCATCACAATCAACATCACAATCACCATCACAATCACCATCACAATCACCATCACCATCACAATCACCATCACCATCACAATCACCATCACAATCACCATCACAATCACCATCACAATCATCATCAAATTCGCTAGATGGCGCTTTAGCTACAAGCATCTGAATTGTTGTTCTCTGTTTCTAAAATTCACTAAAAGTTATAAATATTAAGTGTAAACGTTATCACCATCACCATCATCGTTATTACAATAAATCAACAATAACTCTGTATAGAAGTCGAATCACGACCGAGACGATCGAGTCTTCTGGATCTCAAAATAAATGCCATTTTCGTCATCGGCACCCCTGATAATCTCGGTATCGACACCCATAGATTTTTAGACATTTCAACCCCATCGCACCCCAACAGGGGTATGATGGTATTTCAGGTCCGCCATATTAAATATTAAAATCGTTGTTTTATAATATTCCTGACCCGATACACTATACAAACTATACCCATGTTGATTTTCAGACTTTGTCACCCAATTTCTCCAAATTAGGGGTTGAATTCTGAAAAAACCTAAAGCACTAATGTTTAGTCATTTATCGATAGAAGTACTCCTGTTAAGTTTCGAATAAAATAGTCTGACTAATCTTATTTCCCCATGTAAACTTTGAATCCCCGTTTCAACCCCTTAGGGGGTGAATTTTGAAAAATCCTTAGTGCACCCCTAGACTACATAAGGAACCCACTTGCCAAATTTGGAATCTGTAGACCCAGCGGTTTAGGCTGTGCATTGATTTTTAGACTTTGTCACCCCATTTCCCACTCTTAAGGGGTTGAATTCTGAAAAAAACTGAAATCCGTTTCTACTCATTTATCAATAGGAGCACTCCTGTGAAGTTTCGAATAAAATAGTGTAACTAATCTCATTTCCCTATACAAACTTTGGATCCCCGTTTAACCCCCTTAGGGGTTGAATTTTGAAAAACCCTTTCTTAATGCACCCCTAAACCACATAAGGATCCTATGTGCCAAATTTGGAATCTCTAGACTTAGCGATTTGGGCTGTGCATTGATTTTTAGATTTTGTCACCCCATTTTCCCCTCTTAGGGGTTGAATTCTGAAAAATCCTGAAACCCGTTTCTACTCATTTATCAATAGAAACACTCCTGTGAAGTTTCGATTAAAATAGTCTAACTAATCTGGTTTCCCCATACAAACTTTGGAGCCCCGTTAACCCCCTTAGGGGGTGAATTTTAAAAACTCCTTTCTTAGTGCACCCCTAGACCACATAAGGAACAGTCAGTTTCTTCTTTTATATAATTAGATTTTACATACTTTGGGATTGTTTTATTTAGTTATTCTCTTTCTGTGTTGTGACAATATGTACGGTGCACGTACATGGGTTTTAAAACATATTTATTACAATAAGTTAGACAGTAGGCTCACGTATTTACACTTTGGACGCAACCTACATTTGGCAGTGCATTGACACTGACATACTGCATTGTTCTATGCATTTTATGTATATTACATTTTAGTGTTCAATTAGACGTGGTTTTAGTCAGACAACTTGCATTTTTATTTAGATTCATCCCGTTGAGCATTCACTGACATTTTCTGTATTTAAGTTTAAATTTGACAGTTACATCTGCATTGACATTACTTATGTTAGGGAAGCACCCTACACCTGGCATAAACCCTAACTGGTTTTGGGCTATCTCACTTTCCACTTTCATTTTTTTCTCTATCTTTTAGAACTAACATAAATAATACAGAGAAAATAATAGTACATTACGATATTAGTGCGTAAAGATGCTCGGCTCTATTACGCCCTCGCCTTCGGCTCGGGCTGAAATTCCGCCTCGCATGTTATAACCAATACGCACGTATATCGTACGACGTTTTTTAACACATTTGCGAGGAAACAGAAAAAAAAAACATTTTTCATACGTGGTTATGTATCTGTCCTTGGATATTGACGGCAGCAAGCTGTCGCATGCGGTTCGCGCTTCTGTTAGTATATCCGGTGGAGTTGAAGTAATATATTACTCATCTTCATTATTGAAAGTTGTCATTTTTAGATATTCACAATACAAGTACAAAGAAAGAAAATTTGAGAAAAATGGCGCGAGGATTATTTTCTGCCGTGGCTGCGTGAAAATGTTGGCAAAGACGCTAGAGCATGCAGCCAAGTTTTTAAATTACCGAATAAACTGTTTTTTTTTTTTAATATTAAATAAACTCAATCTGTGAATGCACACTGTTGCTTTCTCGCCATTTTAACAGCGCGCTAGCGCTGCCTACTGACTGGCGCCACGCGGCGATTAGTTCGAAATTTGAATAGCAACAGCGCGCTGCTCACTAGCTGGAGTCGTGCGGCGGCGATCAGTTCCTTATTTGAAATGGCAAATCATACTGTTATGGAATTTGTATGGACTATAACTTAACTATTTGCTTTGATAACACACGCGTTTTTTATGACCCGCTTTACATATTTAAAACCGGTGGAATTACATCAGCTTTACGAGCAAGGGTGTTAAAAATACCTTTACCTAATGCATTACAATATCTACAGCACCGATCTACAGGTTGTATGTTCTAAGACTTCTAAACTACTTTTATTTTTTGAAGTGACTGATGAACCTACAGCCAAATGAACTGTCTTAAGAGGGAACAGGGTCTGTTATGAATTTGAAACATAGGTATTTGAAGAAACTATTCCATCGCGTAGCGTCAAGCCTGCCCCCGTAGAGTGCGATAGGGACAGCTACAGCTCAGACCGATTATATCACGAAAATTTTGACAAGTTCGACGTTTGTTATTCCCTTTTTTTCTCATAAGCCGATTCAATTACACTTTTGTGCCTTTTTGACATTAAAATTTTAGGAAAGATGTCGAAAGGGAAATTGTAGAAACCTATTAATTTCTATTATGTTATAAAGGAAAACCCAGGCTTGGCAAACGGAATGTATCGCAATATTTTAGTATAAATGTGAAATGAAATGCCACATACCTAGGTGGCATCATCAAAATCAATGGCTAAATGTAAAAAAATGCTATTTGTTTACTGGCAGGGATTATTTTTAATTAATTGTTTTTCTGTGTAAACCTACGTTAAATCATATGACTTTCTTCGATTATTATTCGATTATATATTATTACGCATCACTACAGCGCTCCATTCGAAGTCTAAGTAATAGCGAGAGAGATATTTATATTATTAGTAGCTGTGTACCTTTTTTAATACTTTTTTACCACTGAGTTGAGTTCCTTGAGTTATAAGTCGAGCTACACGATAACTGACTGATGCTTGCACTGGACAGGTCCAATCAAATCTGTGTGGTTCTTCCTACCACATTTCAGACATTAATCTACATAGTCCTCATGTAAATTGAGCAATGTTTGGACTTTATAAGAGACTATAAAATATATAAGAGACGATACAAACTCAGAGGGGGTTTAAGTTTGTATCGGCTGTTACTTCTCAGAGTAGTCAGGTACGAAACACCGACCCCATCTAGTTTAAAAAAAAATGACGTGTAAAAGTATTTGTAAAAACCTACTTGCAAAATAAATATCATTTCAGCCACAAGACGTCCACTGCTGGACATAGGCCTCTCCCAAGTGTCACCATATTGTCCGATCTTTTGCGACTCGCATCCAGCGGATTCCCGCAACCTTCACCAGGTCATCGGTCCACCTAGTGGAAGCCCTTCCAACGCAACGTCTTCCGGTTCACAGTCGCCACTCTAGAATTTTTTGGCCCCATCAGCCATCCGTTCTGCGAGCCATGTGCCAATTGGCAACCTACCGTACTACATGACAGTTATGTCAAACGCCTTAAGGTTACATTAAAAAAGTTAAATGGTCGTTCATATATATGCATATTGTGCTTTGCCTTGTGTAACCGACTTTTGATAGCAGCTTTAGATAGCAGGTCTGCGCTCTCCTTTTCGAATTGGTCTGGTATGCCTCTAATCATGGCCGTAAAAATGGAGCATTGTTGTCATTTTTGGAGGGTCAAATTTTCTTTCCTTTGAAGTTGCTGAAGAAAAAGAAAATGACAGGGACGTGTCTGCAGCAGACCTTGATTTAATTAAAAAAAAAATGATTAGAGTCTGGACGCATTATTCAGGAAGAAAAAAGGGGACTACATTTGTATGGAGAATCGCAGCCCCTGTTCCCTCTTAATATGTGTGATCAAATTATATTATTAAGTACCATTGTCGCACAATTTGTCCGAACCGATGTCTCGAAATAACTTCCAGGGTTTATTTTTTTTCTGTAAAATGATTAATAACAGACTTTATAAAGTTAACAACGTGTGGGGCTGCTGGGCGCCAGTGCCACGTTAGCCACGTACCATGCGAGGCAGTGGCGGCGGCGCGGGCGGAGCGGCCGCGGCGCGCTCGGACGGCGGCGTGGGGCTGCGCACGCCCGTGCCCGCGTCCACCAGTGCGCGCCGTCTGCGCACACATTAGTTTAAAAAATATACATCTTACAGAACATGCTCAAAATAATAATAAAATAAATGCATTTCATAACAAATCAATAACTCAAAGCACAACCCAAGAATTCCCATCATCAAATTAAAAGTAGGTAAATAATCAAAAAAGGCAGACGCTGTCAAATTCTTAAAGTCATCACTTGTTTGTGTTGTGATTGGTTGTGATGTTGTCAAAAGTTATTTCAATTCAAAGAGTTTATGAGATACGAGTTAGTTTTACCGAAGTATTATATTATCTGTGGTTTTACGAAAACATAGTAAATAAACAATAATTAAAAGTTAATAAATTCAATCAGCAAGAATGGTTCAATCAGCAAGAATTCTTCGGTTCGGCGACGTCACCGCGCACTCACGTACTTCTGTTTAGCTCTGTGTTAAATTCTAAAAACCGTGTCTAAAGTGCACAAACCAGTGAAAAAACAGTACAGTTATAATCTATACTAAAGCAGTGACAATTAGTGTGCAAAATAATAGTGGAATATCTACTATTGACCCTCAAAGTGAACTGTTTTCAATAGCAAAACGAACATAAAAATCGTTAAAAGTGTACGATATTGGACTTCGACCTCATTACCGAGACAAAGAAATCAGCGAAATACCACGAAGCACTTGCGTGATCGCCTGTCCAGTGTTGGCTTATTCGAAGCGCCCACTCACTGAGCCCGTGGCGTAGCGGCATAGCGCTCTTGGTTAGAACACGAATCCTGTGCTCCGAGTTCGAACCGCAGATAAGCAGAATTTTATTTTGGAATTTTGCTTTTTATCATTCCTTTATTATTCCTTTGTAAGATTATTTTTGAGATCGCGTCCGTTTTTAATCAATTTAAAAAAATATATTGCCGATATTAATAGCTGATTCTATCAAAATGCGAAAAACCCCAACCAAACCGACTTTGGCTCATGGGCAATCACTTTCCGAATCAGACTTATTGTCAGCAACAAATGAAAAAACAACCTCTACTTCGGCCGAATTTAACGTTACTATGCGGAATAAACGTATTCGCTTGGATGAATCCCCCACAAACGATTCTGGACTCCACCCAGAACTCAGCGGCTTCAAAACCGAGTTATTGGAAATGCTGACAAAATGGAAAACCGAGCAAGAACAGCTTGTCACAGAAGAGTTACAAAGGATATTATAAAACAGGAATTGGGAATGACTATAACACGTTCAATAAAGGAGTTCGTGGCGGATCAGCTGTCCAGCATTAATGAGCGTTTAAACGGCTTTCACGACTCAATCCAGTTCTTCAACGAGAAGTGCGAGGACTTTAAGACACGTATTGAGGAAAGTGATTCTACCATTACAAGTCTGCAAGCCGATAATGAGCGCTTGCAATCGAATGTTAACGACTTGACAATACGGCTAGGAGTGATCGAGCAGAATTTGCGTGAAAGTAATATCGAAATTAACGGTATACCTGAGAACAAAAACGAAAACTTGGCAAATACACTAATTAATTTATCTACAACCATCGGAAGTCCTTTGAACGACACAGATATTCTCCAGATCACTCGAATCGCAAAGCTAAACAAAGACAACGACCGGCCACGTTCTATCATAGCAAAATTGCAGTCTCCCAGACAGCGTGACACCATTTTGGCAGCGGTTACCAACTACAATAAAAAGCATCCTGAAGATAAACTGAGTTCCCATCAAAATCAAAATCAAAATCAAAGCATTTATTTCAAGTAGGCCAGTTATAGGCACTTTTGAATTGTCGAAACAAAGATGAAAATTAAATGTAGCTACAGTCCCAGTCACGAGGCATAAAAACTGTGAAAGTACTGTAGTTGCCCATTCCCTAGCGTAGATCTCTATGGAGAAGAACGGGCAAGAAACTCCATGGACACTCTTTTAAATCAGAATATTGTTACAAAATCTTGGTTACATCATTCATGTTGAGATGGTATATTATGTGAGAACAATGTAGCAAGATGTGCACGTTAAAAGTGTCCACAGTAAAACAAAACAGAAAAAAAAACAATTCAAAAAATAAAATAATTCATTAAAATAAGCCATGGCAACTGAGAGATGACCAGTCACAACTGACAGCGCCCGTTCACGGACATGACGCATAGATCAGCACCATTCAACTCAACCATTTTGAAGGGAACTAAATGATCCGACACATGCGCCACCATCAGCGAGACTTTTGAGTGAGCATGACATATTCTCAACCGCCAGGGCACATTCAAGTCAAGAAAAGACGTAGGTTTCCAGCGACTGATAGCATTCTAGTACATAGCACTCACACAATATGGGCAATGCGATTATATAATACTAAAGAGATTGAATCTATACAATGCAAAGATAGTTGTACAATCTTCAGCAGCTCCAACAATACAATTAGTGCTATCCATTTATGCGCCCCTGTCCTTGTGGAGCAGGACCGGCATTGAGCCAAGCATTTTTATCAGCGATATAATCGTCCAATTTGTAATATACTTGCTTACTCAATGTGCGTTTAATGCATGTTTTAAATTTTGTTTCATTCAGTTCAAGAATGCTTTGTGGAATTTTATTATAGCATTTCAAACAGTACCCCATGAAAGAAGAGTCTACTTTAGCGAGTCTGAAGCCTGGCTGAACTAATTGGTCCCTATTTCTAGTACTGTAATTGTGTCTGTCACCTCTTTTACCAAAATGATGTAGATTTTTCCTCACGTACATTATGTTTTCGTAGATGTATTGACAATGTACAGTCATGATGTTAATTTCCTTAAACAGTTCCCTCAGAGAATCGCGCCTACGAAGATTGTTTAAGGCTCTGATGGCTCTTTTTTGCAGAATAAATATAGATTCAATGTCTGCAGCCCGTCCCCATAATAAAATGCCATAAGACATTATACTATGAAAGTAACTAAAATAGACCAATCTAGCAGTATCTACATCAGTAAATTGACGGATTTTTCTAATAGCATATGCTGCTGAACTTAGCCGCCCCGCCAGAGATGTTAAATGAGAACCCCATTGAAGCCTTGAATCAAGCGTAATCCCCAGGAAAACCGTTTTATCTACGAATTCAAGTTTCTCTTTATTCAATACTATATCACAATCGCTACTTTTGACATTCGGTAAAGCAAATCTTATGCATTTCGTTTTTTTTTCATTGAGTACCAAATTGTTTGCTGTGAACCAATTATGGACTTGAAGTAGGGCATTATTCACGTCGTCTAGATTTTGGGCTCGTCTATTTATCTTAAAAATTAGGGAAGTGTCATCGGCAAATAACAACATATTTTGAGGTTGGTTTTTCAGTAAATACGGTAGATCATTTATATATACTAAGAAGAGGAAAGGACCCAATATTGATCCTTGCGGAACCCCCATTTTGACTTTTAAACCCTGTGAATTAACACCATTTATTTGAACATATTGTTGTCTATCACTCAAATAAGATTTTACCAAACTAAGTGCAAGTTTACCTAGTCCGTAATGCTCAAGTTTCAAAAGTAATGTGTCGTGATTTACACAATCAAATGCTTTGGAGAGGTCACAAAATATTCCTACAGCGTCTTGGGACTCTTCCCACGCCGCAAATATGTGCTTTAATAAAGTTACACCAGCGTCAGTTGTACAACGTCCCTTAGTGAAACCATACTGTTGATCGTGTAAGATTCTGTTGGTGTTAAAATGATGGAGCATTTGATTAAGCATTACCTTTTCGAACACCTTGCTAAAAACTGGCAACACGGATACAGGCCTATAATTATTAGTATCTTTACTTTCCCCGGATTTGAAAAGAGGTATGACTTTACTGTATTTCATTAAATCAGGGAAAACTCCTTGGTCTACACATAAATGAAAAATTAAAGCTAGGTAAGGGGCTATAGTCTCAAGTATGGATGTACAAACTTTGATAGACATTCCCCATAGATCTTCGGTCAGTTTGATTTTTATTTGCCGGAAAGCTTTAATAACTATCATAGGGTTTATGTGTTCAAATTTAAATTCAGCCTGGCATCCAGACACATTCACCTTTAATAAATCAATTGAGACTTCAGGAGAGGAATTAAGAGCCTCCGTAGTTTTTAACGGTATATCGGTAAAGAAATTAACAAATTCTTGAGCTACTTCCTGATTAGAGCTTTTAGGACCACATGCTGTATTTAATGTATAGCTAGTATTCCGTATTTTCTTCCTGTTAGTCTCGCTATTTATGACTTTCCAAACTGTCTTTATTTTATTTTCTGCTGTTTTGATCTTGTAGCTAATGTGCAGGGCTTTGGCAACCTTGCATGTATTTCTAAAAATTTTTGAATACTTAGCAACATATTTGTTAAAAGTTTCAGTGTTTATATAAGGCTTAAGGCCATAAAGCTAAAATAGTGTTTCCCTACTTTTTCATCACTTGGGCATCGCCGGCAATCGCGCCCCTGACATCTGAGCCCAGCCAATAAACAGCTTCATGCAGCAACGAGGAAATTAGCCAAAGAAACTTTATATAAATTTGTCTGGATCCGTAACGGTAGAATCTTTGTTCGAAAGGACGTTAATGACGACTCCATTTTTATTCGCAACGTAGATACATTGAAACGAATGAGAAACGAGTAAAACTCTTCTTTGCATTACAGTTTGAAATATTTTTGGTGTTAAAAATTAATAATGCTTAACATATATTATCAAAATGTAAGAGGTACTAGAACTAAAACAAATTGTATACACCATAATATATTGTTAAATAACTACGACATAATTGCCTTCACAGAAACATGGTTAAATTCAAGTATATCCAGCAGCGAAATTGTTGATAACAGATACATAATTTACCGTAGAGATCGACTCTGCACTGTAACTTCCAAAAAAGATGGGGGCGGAGTGTTGCTTGCTGTTTCAAAGGATATTAAATCTACAAGAATGCAGAGCTGGGAGACTAGTTCTGAAGACCTTTGGATAACTATAGAAATTAAAGCCCATCACACTATAAAAAAAAATGCTATTTGTGTAGTATACCTTCCGCCTCCTATCAAGAAGGAAAATCTAGCCTCATTCTTAGACAATGCAAATAACATAATTGCCAAGGTAGATGATGTCATAATTCTTGGTGATTTTAATTTGGGTTTTATGAATTGGACTCAAGTGAATCAAGGTTTCCAACACACACTTCCTGAGAACTACAGCAACTCTTTGGGTTATTCACTAACTGACTTTATTTCATTAAATTCTCTCTTTCAGTTCAATTATATAACAAATATTGACAATCGCATATTAGATTTGGTACTAAGTAACTTGAATAACATTACAGTTACCACTACTCTTGATCAACTAAGTAAGCTCGACCCTCTACACCCTAGTTTACTAATTAATAACTAATAAGTATATCTGTCGCCATTCCCGAGACACCAAAAACCAACTATAAACTAGGTTATAGTCATTAGTCATTTATTCTTAACAAAATACATTTGTGTCGAATACAGAGTAGCACAATAATAATAATCAATAAAAGTTCTAATCAATAATATAGATACAATTTCAAAAATAAAATAAAATATATATCAACAACATAATTAGAATTAAAAACAAAAAACACAATTAGCCTAGTCAGAAAATAAAACAAACATTCAAATCAAACAATAACATGTCAAGAATTGGACTTAAACTTAAACAAATAAACAAGTCACACTGTGGCATTATTTTTGTCACTAAAAAACTCTTCTATACTATAGTAGCACTTCGTTAATAGGAATGAGTTTAATTTGAATTTAAATATTCTTGGACTATTAATCATTTTTAGTTCTAATGGCAATTTGTTAAAAAGTTTTACAGACTGTACTTTAGAGCTATATTTGACAACATTTAATTTTGGCTGCAAATAATTAGGCAGATCTTTCCTGCGCGTTTCCACCCTAGTTTCCCTTTCTTTCTTTGTCTCGTATTTATCTAGGTTTTTTAGAAAACTACTTAGTAGAACCAAAATATAGAGACAAGGTACAGGTAGAATTTTTAATTTCACAAAATGCTCTCTACAAGATTCAGTCTGGTCTATGCGAAGTATAGTTCTAAGGGCTCTTTTTTGCATAACAAAGGCTGCATCCATATTGTATTTATAACTGTTCCCCCATAGTTTAACACTGTAACTCAGCTTAGACTCAACTAAGGCAAAATAAACATTTCGTAATTGAGCAATCGTTAGTTCGTCCCTTAAACTTCTCAAGGCATAGCATGCACTGCCGAGAGAATTTGTGATTGCTTCCAGTTCTTGTTTCCAGCTTAAGAGCGCATCAATTCGTATCCCTAAAAATCTTAAGTTTTGTACAATTTCCACTTTATTTCCCAATGAAGCTATTTTAATACTATTATTATTTCTCACGGTTGATTTGAATAGCATACATTTCGTTTTCTCCACATTGAGTTTTAAATTGTTAGTGGAAAACCAATGTTCAAAAGCAGACAGTGCATGATTCACTTTATTTTCTAAGTCCCTTACAGAGATATCGTTCATAAAGGCACTTGTGTCATCAGCAAAAATAACCATTTTGATGTCTTTTTTTTTTTTTTTTTTTTTGGATGGGAAATCATCAAATGACTTCTCCCGCTCTGGGCTGAGCAGGAGGGAGTGTCAGACTTTTACTGACTAAAACCCATCCATGTTCCTTCATCGCCCTTTGTGTTCCGGGGCCACGGTATCTCTTTCGAATAGTCCCGCAGCCCCGGCAGGCTTCGGTCCTTGCGGACCCCTTCACTGTTGCTGACTCTCTTTGAGGCGCGCGTGGAACACGAACGCGCCGTCGACACGGCCTGTCGTCATGAGACGAACGGACGGCGAGCTAGCCCATAGCTCCCCGTCCACAGGCCCGCGCCTACGGTGGCCGGAAGCCACCACGTGGCCCCCGACGCCCGGGGCGTCTCCCGCGGCGGCCGGGACGTGAGGACCTCTCCCTGTCCTGTTCCGCCACCTCCTTCGCTAGCATGACTGCTTCGCAGAAGGAGGTGACGGCGTCCCATTCCGTCTCGCTCCGGACCATGGCACGAACCAGGGCCGGGAGCGAGAGGTCGCCGCCGCCGATCGCCACCTCGAGGACACGGCGGTGCTCCACCCAAGCGGGGCACACCTCCACAGTGTGCTCCACCGTGTCCTCCGGCCTATCCTCACAGTGATAGCACCCGGGCGTTTCCTCCCGCCCGATTCGGTGCAGGAACTTACCGAAGCATCCGTGTCCGGTAAGAACCTGCGTCAGGCGGAAGGTGAGGACGCCGTGGCGTCTCTCCAGCCACTCCTCAAAGAGGGGACTTATCGCCACTATTGTGGCGTGCCCTGCACGGGGTTGCGATAGTCGCTCTCTCCATGTCGCCATGAGATCCCGCCGGAAGTCCGTCCGCTGAGCGACAATTTGCCGCGGCAGCGGAGTTTCCCCCCGGCGTAGCGCCTCCGCGCGCCACTCATGTAGGCGCGCCAGGACTATTGCCTCCAGATCCCATGGCGGCAATCCGGCAAGGAGGTTCGCCGCCTCGCGGGAGATCGTGCGGTACCCCCGGACCAGCCTTACGGCTACCACCTTCTGGGGCACGTTCAAGTGGTGGGCGGCACGCCGCCTCAATGAACGTGCCCACACCGGGGCCCCGTAAAGGGCCATGGACCGCACGACTCCCGCACCATTTTGATGTCTGGTACTATCTTATACATGTAGTTTGCTAAGTCTTTAAAAAATATTATAAAAAATATTGGACCCAAGACTGAGCCCTGTGGAACCCGCTTTTGTACTCTAACTACTCTACTTTGTTAATTTTTTCATGTCCGCTTTCAACTGACTTAATTTCAACGTACTGTGATCTGTTCGGTAAATAAGAACTGAAAAGCTTAAAGACCCTATCTCTTATCCCATAATGTTCTAGTTTGTCTAAAAGGATTTTATGTTCAACAGTATCGAAGGCAGAGCTAAGATCTAGGAATAGTCCTGCCACTTTTCTTTTATTATTCAGATTGCTAACCACATCATCCACCAGTGAGTCTATTGCATCAATGGTTCCTATGCTTCTTTGATACCCGAACTGTTGATAGCTAATGATATTGTGTTTAATCAAATGTTTGACCAGCCTATCTTTCATGACCTTTTCAAATATTTTAGAGAATACTGGTAATAGTGAAATGGGTCTATAGTTTTCCGCATCTAACTTAGAGCCTTTCTTGAATATGGGCAAAACACGAGCAATTTTTTTTTTTTTTTTTTTTTTTTTTTTTTTTCGGTTTCATAAGATTAATATTGAAGTCGCCACAAATCAAACATTGTTTTTTGAAGAAGTGCTTCAATAGTTGTTCCAGCCTTTCAAGAAAACTATCAAAATTATTATTCACAGGAGTTCTATAGCAACAGACAATATTTATATTAAATTCTAAATCTTTTATTCCACACACCTCAAAATAATCTTGTTTATAGAGCTTTTTACAAATTTCTATGTCCTCTATTTGTCTATCATTGCTTATCAGCACTAATGTACCACCTCTTTTTTTGTTTACTCTTGTGTTGTAGGAACCAAGTTTATAACTAGTCATCTGTAATTGTGATATTTGGATTTCATTTAAAAAGTGTTCACTTAAACAAATACAATTTACTTTTGATTTTGAGTCATTCAAATAAATGTCTAGGTCGTCTTTCTTGTTGTTAAGTCCACATAAATTTTGATGATAGATAGTATATAAAACAGATTTTTTGTTTGTTTTGATATTCGTTAAATGAGGTAACATAAAATCTTTTCGACGACTACTATTAAAGTCATTTAAACTACAGTCCCTTAAACTGTTACATACGAAAAAAATCACAAGTTTGTTGCGTTGCACTCAATTCATTCGGATCAGTTAAAGTCACCGTGTCGTTTGTGGTAGGTCTTCACTTCCACCATTTTGGTTTGTCAAATTGTCTTGAGAGCTGAATACTTCATAGTCATAAATTATGTTGGACCTTATTTGTTCAAAGATGTGTTTCCATCCGTGTTTGTTTATCTTCCCAGTATTGATGGAAAACATTTCAAGTGATAGGGTGCGATTAGTATCGTAGAAATAAGCATATCTGTTATTTTTAATGTCCCAATAGAGGAGATTGTTAAAGAGTTCGACTTTGTAGTTATTTAATAATGCACCACATATGAACGTCGGAGCACACACAACGACATTGGTATAATAAATAATAATAATAAAATTTGTTTATTTCTCTTCCACAAATAAAGAACATACAGTACTTACGTTGTAACATATATATAGGAAAAAGTATTTTATTTGTGGGAGACTGGTGCCTAAACTAAGCCGAGGCCTGTATTTTAGGACACCAGGTCCCCACTAAGATAGTTATTAGGAAATCTCACAAAAGTAGGGCTAAAGATTGCAATATATTACAATACGCATCAAAGTTTCTAAAACCAGATAGGCAAACTAATATTAAAAGTACTTGTTTAAGGTAGAGTAGAAGAGTAAACGAGTGTGTTTTTGTGTGGCAGTGTATGAGCGATGTCTAATGAGCGTGTGTTTATGAATGAGTGTTTAATGAGTGGTGTATGGTAATTGTGTGACAGTGTATGAGTGCTGTAGTATGAGCGTGTGTTCATGTATGAGTGTACTGTGTGAGGTGTGTGGTGATTGTGTGTTATGTGTTACAAAATACTACAAAACCTGATATTAAATTTACTTTTTTATTTCCAGGAGTTCCTCAGTCTCCCTATAGTCCAATTCCAACAGCCTTAAAGTTACTTTTCCCTAACATTGTTTTGAATTATAATTAAATATATTTTCTATTTTATTAATTTGATAATATAATCTAGGTGCAATAAAGCTATAAAATTTTTGTGCAAATCTAGTTTTGGTTTTTGAGGTTTTGCAAACGGCATAGTGCCTTCTTGTGTTGGCAATATCCGGGTTAAACGCCGACGTATCTCCATGTTGTCGAAGGATGCTCAGAAGAATGTATAGTTGTCTAACTGTTAGTACACCAGTTTCCTGATATAATTTCCGTGTAGAAAAGAGTCTAGGCTTAAAGAAGGCTACCTTTAAAATCAACCTTTGAGCTCGCTCTAGTTCCAACAGTTTTGTTTTGTCCGTGCCGCCCCATGTTGTAATACAGTAGGTCACAATGGATTGAATCAAGGTCTTGTAAACCATGATCAGTGTCTTCCTATCTGCTATGTGTCTGAGTTGTCTAAAAATGTACGTAAGTTTACGCACTTTCTGGGCGACGTTATGGATGTGTTCACCAAACGAAAGCCTATTGTCAATAGTGACGCCTAAGTTACGTATTGATTTAACAGATTTTATTTGCGGGCAGTTACTACACTGTAAGACGGGAGGAACCGAACATTGGTGAGCAAATATTTGGGATACGCTTTGTGAAGTCACTGCTAGGTTACGAACGGAAAATTGCATGAATTTGGTCTTGTCCACATTCAATGTCAGTGAATTTGCAGCTAGCCAGTGGCAGATAGTGTTAAACCCAGCCTGTGTTTTAGCATAAACCTCTTCCCAGGTGTCACCTACAAATGTCAAGGTAGTATCATCTGCATATGAGATAATATTACAATCTTGGATTTGGAGTTGACAGAGCTCATTTATATAACATAAAAATAAGGTGGGCCCAAGAATACTCCCTTGTGGGACTCCAAACGTCATTTCAAGATCATCACTCATGTAGTCACCGATACTAACACACTGTGATCTTCCCGATAAATAATCAGCGATAAGATCAAGCTGCTTCCCCCTAATTCCCATACTGTTTAGCTTGTTTAAAAGGTTGGAGATACAGACTGTGTCAAACGCCTTAGCAAGGTCAAGGAAGATACATTTCTTATTTGCATCCATTTTCTTAACTAAATATGTGGTGAAATTATGAACAGCCTGATCAGTAGACTTGCCTGCTCTGAAACCAAACTGTGATGAGGAAAGCAGTTTATTCGATTCTAGATAATCTATAAGCCTACCATTTATAATACGTTCAAATACTTTTGACAATGATGTGAGGATTGAGATAGGTCTATAGTTGTTGACACAGTCAGTATCCCCTGCCTTGTGTATAGGAATAAGTATAGATTTTTTAAGTGCATTGGGGAAAACACCAGCCTCTAGACAGCGATTTATGAGGTCGGTAAGCACAGGAGCAACAAAGCCTACAACTTTTTGCAGAAACCTAGACGAAACGTTGTCCCAACCCAATCGTGTTTTAGATTAAGTATAATTTTTTTAACTTCCTCACAATCCACATTTAGTAGGACAAACGAGTCAGAGTTTGAACTTTGGGTATTTGTTTTCAGATACTTTCTTAAGTTATCGAGAATTCCTATATAGTCGTCATTCTTCAAATCGTTTTCTCCAATAAAAATTAAGCAATAGTCGTTAATAGAGAAGGCTTTTAATTTGTGTTCAATAGTGCTCAATACGTCTTCTGTGATGACGTTTGGCAGCAAATAATGACAATACTCAAAATTATCTGATAAGATCTCTTCAATTAACGGCAGAGTTCCTTTTGTGCAACCGCTGCTTATTATAGCCAGTTTGTTTTTTTTTTCGGAAGTACGCCTGATGTTTTTTCAATAGCAACATCGCTCAAGTGAGACATTAAAGTCCGTTTTTTATTCTGCGTCAATGTGTTGTCACAAGTCTGATGGGAAGTTTGAGTTTCTTTATTGAGCATAATTACTTTATTTTCTGCGTTACAATAATTTTCTTCATGTTTGGGGTTTTCTAACCTTTCTTTTGCCTTTACTATCCTCTCAAGATTTTGAATTTGATCCTTAAGGTTTATTATTTCATTTCCGGCTTGTTTTAACTGGTCCTCCAGATCTGCGATATCCCTTTGCAGGTTCGAGATATTGCAATAAAGTTGTGTTTTCGTGTTAGTTTTACTGATAGCCGCATATCTAGGTGGAGTGGAGAAGGCTAGCACAAGAAGGAGTATGTATGCGCATTTCTTGTAATTTCTGAATCCACACTGCTATTTTCTCTCTGTGGGGGTAGGCTTAGGAATCCTTTTAAAGTGGCATTATCCTTGAGTAATTTGTCATTCTGTGTACGAAGTTCGTTGTTTTCAAGTATGATATTTTCAAGTTCATTTTGAGAACTACTGAGTTGCATCTGGAGTAGTTCAATCGTATCCTTAAATTCTTGGGCATTGATATAGTCAATTTCTGTGTAGTCCATACTTCTTGATAATGTTTTATCGGTGAACGCACCCTCATCTGATGTGTGATCTATTGTTAGGATATGAGAGTCACATATTTCAGAGGTAGTGCTTTTTGGAGTAGCCCAGGGTGTAGTCTCCTCAGGGGCGTTAGAAATAGTAGCTATAGATGACTTAGGGGACGAGCGCTTTTTCCTCTTTGTGACATTGGATACCACAAAGCGGGGTGTTTTCTGCTGTTTTACCTTCTTAGTGCATGTTTTGCATTCCCATCTGAATTTTTTCCTCTCTTCGGAATTTTTTAGGCGGTACACTTTTTCAGGATAACCAGGACAATCAAATTCATAGTGGTTTTTACATATGGTGCATAACAAGGTACTTCTATGTTCAACTTGATTTTTACATCTGTGACAGGTAACCAGTAATAGCTCCTTAAGGCCACTATTATTATTAGTTTTAATTTTCGGAGACATTTTTGGCTTATTCCACTTTTCCCCGTTGGATGATCCCCATTGATGGGGATTAATGAACTTTTTGTTCACTATTCCCCGTTGACCCAAAATTTTTATTTAATGGGGATAAGTGAACTAAAAAGTTCAATAATCCCCATTAGGTAGGTACGTTAAAAAAATAAAATATATGAATCATGTACTTTTATTTTTATAAGGTAAGAACAAAATTTTAAATTACCTACATACCTACTTTACGATTTTATTAGAACGAAAAACAGATTGTTGCCCCAACGAAATTGTTCTAACGATGTTTGGGAATAAGACCTTATATCTATCTATCTAATAAGATACACAATACTGTAAAAGATGCTCATTTTCTAGAGGCGCGCGCGCAAGGCGGTGGCGGAGCGGGGTGCGAGTTAGCTCGTATGTGATTGGTCGACCCATCTTTTGTTTTTGTTTCGTAGTCGTTAAGGGTTAGTAGTGTGTAGTGTAGTTCAAGCGTGCAGTTCTTATCAGTTCGCAGTTATTAGTTTAATATAGGAATAAATAAAGGAAATGGCTGGTAGTTCAACTGACGTTTGTTTAGAGTACGTTAAAAAAGGTAAAGCTACCATACTTCTCCGGGCCGGACATCAATACAGTAAAAAATGCAAATATAAAAATGGTGGAGTTTTGTGGGAGTGTACCACAAGAAAACAAAGTAAATGTGCCGGATCCATCACTGTCATGGTAAGTTACTTATTATATTTTGTGATTAATAATGACAATAATAACTCAGGTTATGTGTGTTATCAATATCACGTTTATCAATATCAAAATTTAAAAATCAACGTTAAAGTTTAAACACTGTTTCTGTCATGGCGGCACGTGTGACGTCATTCTTTTGTCAAACAAGTCTATTACACCTAGTGTAAAAGAGTGTAGCTGAAGTGAATTGTATATACATATTTAATTATTATTACATATTTTAGTTAAGCATAAAGTGAAATATGTTTTGTTGAACTATTCTGATAGGATAACAACAATTTGTTATAAGTTTTAAAGGTTGTTAAATAGCCTATTTAATTTTGTATTCTATGTAAGTGCAATATTGTTTACTTAAAAAATAATGTAAAGTAATTAATTATTATTACTTAATTTTACAGGACAATCAAGTTGTAGCTGAGAAACGACACAATGTTTGTGAACCTGATTTTGCGCGGAATGAAGTTACCTTGAGGTTATTCAAACTAAAAACTACACTTGCGGATCCAGAAGCACCTGCTATTCCCACTGCTTACAACGCGGCTGTGAGCTCACTAAAAGATACCGGAATTGACAAAATAAAAGAATTCCCTGCCCTGAAGTCTATCAAAACAACATTATATAAACACAGAAATGCAGCATTTGAAGTAAGTAAAATTGAGTTCAAAAATGTTGAAGAAGTTAAAGTACCTCCAGCTCATCAGGAATTTATTTTAGCAGACTACAATGACAGTGGTATCCGTGTAATAGCTTTTTGCTCTGAATTTGCCCGACATCAAATGAAAAATTTGAAGATGTTCTTGGGTGATGGAACGTTTTGGATCTGTCCATCTCCCTTTTACCAACTCTACACCATTCATGGGGATTTGGGCAGTACAGAAAAACACATAAACATTGTGCCACTTGTTTATGCCCTCATGAGCCATAAAAATCAACAAACATATGAAATTTTATTTAGTATGCTAAAATCTGCATTACCTGATTGGAATCCAGAAATATTTAAATGTGACTATGAAGTGGCTCCGATGAACGCAATGCGAAATGTTTTTGTAAATATATCTATTAGCGGCTGTTATTTCCATTTCACCCAGGCAATATGGAAGAAAGGAAAACAACTCAAACTAACAAAAGATAAATTAACCAGAAGACAAGTTGCACTTAGCACTGCTTTGGCTTTGTTACCATCAGATAAAATCATTGCGGGTTGGTTTTATGTTGCCTCTCAAAGCCCTGATGATGATAATAGCAAGGAGTTTAGAAATTACATGCTCAGACAATGGCTACAAGATGATTTTATTAAAACGTGGTGTGTATTTGGACAGACTCATCGCACTACGAATTTAGTCGAAGCATGGAATAATAAAATAAAAAAGCGTGTGAAAATAAAGAAACCCAACATTATGAAGCTCCTCACAGCGTTGGCTGAAGATGCATCGTATTACGAAGTTCTTGCATTGGGGGTTTCTGAAAATAAAGGTATAGCGGAAAAAACAAAAAAAGCATCAATCGCGATAATTATATACAGGAGGTCCAAATGGAACTCATTAATAATGAAATTACGATTGGGCACTGTTTAGAAAAACTTAAGTGAGTGTAATCTTTGATTTTACAAGGTATAAGAAAGAATTATTTTCATGCTACAATTTTAAATTAATGATTGTAACAATCTGTGACTTTATTAGGTATAAGAAAGTTATATTTTTTATTTTAAATTAATAATTGTACAATCTGTGATTTTACAAGGTATAAGAAAGAAATATTTTCATGCTACAATTTTAAATTAATGATTGTAACAATCTGTGACTTTATTAGGTATAAGAAAGTTATATTTTTTATTTTAAATTAATAATTGTACAATCTGTGATTTTACTAGGTATAAGAAAGTTATATTTTTTATTTTAAATTAATAATTGTACAATCTGTGATTTTATTAGGTATAAGAAAGTTATATTTTTAATTAATAAATGTAACATGATTCATATATTTTATTTTTTTAACGTACCTACCTAATGGGGATTATTGAACTTTTTAGTTCACTTATCCCCATTAAATAAAAATTTTGGGTCAGCGGGGAATAGTGAACAAAAAGTTCACTAATCCCCATCAATGGGGATCATCCAACGGGGAAAAGTGGAATAAGCCACATTTTTCACTTTTTGAGATGGTTTCGAAATTCAGTAAAATTACTACCAACCACAAATTATTTTTTTAAGTATGGTCACACTTTAATTAGGCAAAAAAGCCAAAAAGGCTGGTATCCAAGTCTCAACACTAAAAACGACTATTTTGTCGCATCACTAAAATGAATTGAGTTTTTGTCTTTGGAATGAATTAAGTTTTTGTCTTTGATTGAAAAGAATTTAAAATTTGAAGTTACAACTGATTTATTTTGTTGTTTTTGTGATTATATCAATCATTAAGCACTGATTCCAAGCCATTATTGCAGTTATGCCAGTCCACAATTTGGTTTCGCTCCTTTGATCAGTAAAGGTCACTCTCACCAACACTGATATTGTTTTTTATACGATATTGTCACTAACAAGTTTTTCAGGATTTATTACACTTGGGTCCACTGTAGCACTCTGCAAACATTTATTAGTGTTTATGTTCACCATACACACATCTTAATTACTTTACTAGTTACAATTTCAATCGATTTCTATTTTTTTGATATTTTAATACGCGGACCCCGTTTACATCAGCACTGAAAGATGCTGTCAAAAATATAACTTCTATAAGGCCGATTATTCTAAACATATTCCGAAACTGAAAGAAGTAGACTGGATTATCTTGTTCTCTAAATGCCATGACGTGAATGAAATGATCTCTCACTTCTACAGTATGTTATCAAATATTATTGAATCGTCTGTACCGAAATATAATCGTCGAAAGCAAAAATATCCAGCTTGGTTTTCATTTAGGTTAATCAAATTACTTCACCAGAAGGAAAAGATTAGGCAAAGATGTTGCAAATTTAAAAACCCTCGTGATACAATAGATTTCGAGATGTTGCGTGGTCAATGTCATAAACTTGTAAGATCATGTTATCGTTCATATAAACAAAAAATTGAATCTGATATAATTGAAAATCCGAAGGCTTTTTGGAGTTTTATAAAAAACAAACGTAAGGAACAGTCAAAGTTTCCATCCAGTATGCGGCTGGAAGGATCAGTAGCGGAAACTGGCCCAGAAATCTCCAACTTGTTTGCACAGCATTTCTCTTCAGTCTATAGCTCCAACCATGTAGGCGCAACTGATCCTGAACTTTCATCTACCGCACAAAAAGTAATCAGTAAAATACAGTTCACAGAAAGATAAGTTCTTATGAAGCAAAAGAAACTGGACTCCTCGAAAGGTCCCGGCCCTAATTGCATCCCTCCTATTTTTATAAAACGCTGTTGCAACGCGCTTGCATTTCCTTTATGCACTATCTTTAATCGCTCATTGGCTCAAGGCGTATTTCCTGAGGCATGGAAACAGGCAAGAATAGTTCCTATTTACAAAAAAGACGATCCTGCAGACGTAAAGAACTATCGTCCGATTTCAATACTGTCGTGTTTTCCTAAAATATTTGAATCGCTTATCTGTCCAATAATCACACATCACCTTGAGTCAAACATTACACTTTGCCAACATGGCTTCAAAGCTGGTCGTTCAGTGGAGAGTAACCTGATTCAGTTTGTGTCCGACATATCTGAATCTCTAGACAAACGATTGGAGGTAGATGCTGTATACACAGACTTCAGCAGTGCTTTTGATAAAGTGAGTCACTTACTACTTTTGTCAAAACTAGCAGCCAATGGCGTTCACGGATCACTTCTGAGATGGTTTACATCTTACTTACAACAACGGTCACAGACTGTTGTTTTGAATGGTTACACATCACAGCCATATGTTTCTATCTCGGGAGTACCGCAAGGATCTCATCTAGCACCAGTCTTGTTCTTGCTGTTCATTAATGACATAGCAGATCAAATACAGAACTGCAAGTTCTTAATGTTCGCTGACGATTTAAAGATTTATAAGACGATAACTTCGCCAAAGGACTCGGTCGCGATTCAAAGTGACTTGGATCGTATACAAGATTGGTGCACTATAAATAGCATTGCTCTAAACGTCAAGAAATGTTTCCACATTACATTCACAAAAAAGAAACAAGCTAGTATAACATCCTATAAAATCAATAGCGTAACACTAACTAAGGTTGATGAAATTCGGGATCTCGGAGTGATCATGGATAAAAAATTAACATTCAAGCAACACGTGGATAGTTGCGTTAAAAAAGCTGCGCAATTGTTAGGGTTTCTTAAACGTAATACACAAGAATTTAGATCTATTAAAACTAAAATGGTCCTATACAATGCCTTAGTCGTAGCAGGCTGGAATATGCCAGTTTTGCCTGGGACCCTTTTTACGCAATACATTCCCAGCGACTAGAGAGCATACAACGGGCTTTCACTAGACACCTCGCATTTATATCCCCTAGCTTACCCCATAGGTGTCCCTACCAACAGCGTTTGAGTATCTTTAAGATGACCCCTTTACGGCAACGTAGAATCATGCATAGCCTTATGATCCTCCACAAACTAGTGAACGGTCGCATAGATTGTTGTGAACTCTTATCGCGCATTCTATTGAAAGTTCCGCCTAGAATAGCACGCTTCCCCATAACCACAATTCTTCAGGGCCCTACTACCTCTACAAACACAGGTCTAAACTCACCACTCGTTAAGATGTGTGAAAACCTTAATTCATTTAATAAGTCCGTACCTGAAGTAGATATATTTAATGACCATAGAGTGAAGTTTAAATCAACAATCTTGGCCTCCCTCCACACCAACGAAACGTAGTCAACATTTATCTGTACTGTTTATGAACGAATTACTCTTTTTAATTTTAATTTTCTTTTCGTAACAAAATTTATTTCCCATTTTCCTAATCGTTTGTACACCTAGACTTAAGTTAGCAACTAAGCGGTACTCTGGCGTCTTTGTTGTCAATGTAGTGTTTACCTGTAATTGGCATATATATTAGAACTAGTTTGCTTGGGTGCGCGAGCTGCGCGCAGCTCGCGGGTTTCGTGTTTTTGAGAAGTATTCCCTATCCTTATAAAATTTTGAGAATCCATAGGAATCCTTAAATGAATTGGAAAATCCGTTAGAATTACCCCTAAATCAGTATGAGAACCCTTAAGAACCCCTAAAACATTTGAGAAGTATAAAAAAACATTACCCTAAGGTTTGCTTGTCGTCGTCCCTGAGTTACGCTTCACCCACTCAACCTTCGTTACGCTACTTAGGTGGGCGGCTCGCTTCGCTCGCCACTTACCCCTTCGCTCCTCTCGGTCTCGCAGGTTCGCTCCGCTCAGGACCTACCTACCACCGAACAGGTTTCGACGCCTACTATAATATTTGTTCAAACATCTGATGGCTATCTCTAACCGTTATGAAGTTACAGCCCTTTCAATTTTAGGGGAGGTTGGGGAGGGGAGCTTCACCCACTCAACCTTCGTTACGCTACGGAGGTCGCCGGCTCGCTTCGCTCGCCACCTCCCCCCTTCGCTCTACTCGGTCTCGCAGGTTCGCTCCACTCAGGACCTACCTACCACCGGAAAGCGGAAGGGAGCAAAGGGGAGGTTGGGGAGGGGAGGGTATACAAATTTCAACGCCCCTCAATAATAAAGTATAGCAAAAATCTAAATGCCGCTACGTGTCCTAGTTTCAGAGATACGATGGGGGAGAGGTGAAGGGGGGGAGAGTGGGGAGTTTTGAAACATGATTTTGTTTCGACACCTACTATAATATTTGTTCAAACACCTGATGGCTATCTCTAACCGTTATGAAGTTACAGCCTTTTCAATTATAGGGGAGGTTGGGGAGGGGAGCTTCACCCACTCAACCTTCGTTACGCTACGGAGGTCACCGCCTCGCTAGGCTCGCCACCTCCCCCCTTCGCTCCACTCGGTCTCGCAGGTTCGCTCCACTCAGGACCTACCTACCACCGGAAAGGAGAGGTTGGGGAGGGGAGGGTATACAAATTTCAACGCCCCTCAATAATAATTTATAGTGAAATCAAAATGCCGCTACGTGTCCTAGTTTCCGAGATACAATGGGGGGAGGGGTGAAGGGGGGGAGAGTGGGGAGTTTTGAAAAATGATTTCGACTAATGCATTGCCCCTTTATACGAATCTCAAAAAAAAAATGTTCCAAGTCTCTTAACTTCCGAGATCTGCCTAAAGGGGGGGAGAAGGGGGGAAAGGGGGACAACTTTGAAAACTGGTTTTTACTTTTCCGAGCCTCCTCTATACGAATCCGTAAAAAACACAAAATACGGGTCTCTTAGTTTCCGAGATACGATAGGGAGGGGGAGGAAGGGGAGCAAAAAGGGGAGGTTTGGGACTTTTCCCATTCTCGCGGGAGTTACTTGTTTACGAATCTGTCAAAAAATACCCACCTCCCCATCCACCATCTGGGAGAACAATTATGTCAATGAGTCAGTGAGTGAGTCAGTGGTAATTCAGCTTTATATAGTATCGAGCTGCGCGCAGCTCGCGTGTTTGGTGTTTTTGAGAAGTATAACGTACCCTTATAAAATTTTGAGAATCTATAGGCACCCCTAAATGAATTGGGAAATCCGTTAGAATTACCCCTATAACAGTATGAAAACCCCTACGGACCCCTAATAAAACTCAGACCTTTTCCCATAAAAAACATTACCCTAAAGTTTGCTAAGTTATGCTTCACGCACTCAATCATCGTTACGCTACGGAGGTCGCCGGCTCGCTTCGCTCGCCACCTCCCCCCTTCGCTTCACTCAGGCCCTACCTACCACCGGACAGGTTTCGACACCTACTATAATATTTGTTCAAACACCTGGTACCTGGCACAGGGGGGCGAAAAGGGGAGGTTTGGGATTTTTCCCATAGGTTTTAGAGTTAGTTGTTTACGAATCTGTCAAAATCCGTCCGTTAGAATTACCCCTAAATCAGTATGAGAACCCTTAAGAACCCCTAAAACATTTGAGAAGTATAAAAAAAACATTACCCTAAGGTTTGCTTGTCGTCGTCCCTGAGTTACGCTTCACCCACTCAACCTTCGCTCCACTCGGTCTCGCAGGTTCGCTCCGCTCAGGACCTACCTACCACCGGACAGGTTTCGACGCCTACTATAATATTTGTTCAAACACCTGATGGCTAGCTCTAACCGTTATGAAGTTACAGCCCTTTCAATTTTAGGGGAGGTTGGGGAGGGGAGCTTCACCCACTCAACCTTCGTTACGCTACGGAGGTCGCCGGCTCGCTTCGCTCGCCACCTCCCCCCTTCGCTCCACTCGGTCTCGCAGGTTCGCTCCACTCAGGACCTATCTACCACCGGAAAGGGGAGGTTGGGGAAGGGAGGGTATAAAAATTGTAACACTCCTCAATAATAAAGTACAGTCAAAATCAAAATGCCGCTACGTGTCCTAGTTTCCGAGATACGATGGGGGGAGGGGTGAAGGCGGGGAGAGGGGGGAGTTTTGATAAATGATTTTGACCAACTCTTTGCCCCTTCTTACGAATCTGAAAAAAAAAATGTTCCAAGTCTCTTAACTTCCGAGATCTGCCTAAAGGGGGGGAGAAGGGGGGAAAGGGGAGCAACTTTTAAAACCGGTTTTTACTTTTCCTAGCCTCCTCTATACGAATCCGTGAAAAACACAAAATACGGGTCTCTTAGTTTCCGAGATACGATGGGGGGAGGGGTGAAGGGGGGGAGAGTGGGGAGTTTTGAAAAATGATTTCGACTAATGCATTGCCCCTTTATACGAATCTGAAAAAAAAAATGTTCCAAGTCTCTTAACTTCCGAGATCCGCCTAAAGGGGGGGAGAAGGGGGACAACTCTGAAAAGTGGTTTTTACTTTTCCCAGCTTCTTCTATACGAATCTGAAAAAAAAAATGTTCCAAGTTTTTTGGTTTCCGAGATACGATAGGGAGGGGTGAGAAGGGGGGCGAAAAGGGGAGGTTTGGGATTTTTCCCATAGGTTTCAGAGTTAGTTGTTTACGAATCTGTCAAAAAATACCCACCTCCCCATCCACCATCTGGGAGAACAATTCTGTCAGTGAGTCAGTGGTAATTCAGCTTTATATAGTATAACTAGTTTGCTTGGGTGCGCGAGCTGCGCGCAGCTCGCGGGTTTCGTGTTTTTGAGAAGTATTCCCTATCCTTATAAAATTTTTAGAATCCATAGGAATCCTTAAATGAATCGGAAAATCCGTTAGAATTACCCCTAAAACAGTATGAAAACCCTTACGAACCCCTAAAACATTTGAGAAGTATAAAAAAACATTACCCTAAGGTTTGCTTGTCGTCGCCCTGAGTTACGCTTCACCCACTCAACCATCGTTACGCTACGGAGGTCGCCGGCTCGCTTCGCTCGCCACCTCCCCCCTTCGCTCCACTCAAGACCTACCTACCACCGGACAGGTTTCGACACCTACTATAATATTTGTTCAAACACCTGATAGCTATCTCTAACCGTTATTAAGTTACAGCCCTTTTCAATTATAGGGGAGGTTGGGGAGGGGAGCTTCACCCACTCAACCTTCATTACGCTACGGAGGTCACCGGCTCGCTTCGCTCGCCACCTCCCCCCTTCGCTCCACTCGGCCTCGCAGGTTCGCTCTACTCAGGACTTTTAGGGGAGGTTGGGGAGGGGAGGGGAGGGTATAAAAATTTCAACGCTCCCAATAATAAAGTATAGTCAAAATCAAAATTCCGCTACGTGTCCTAGTTTTCGAGATACGATAGGGGGAGGGGTGAAGGGGGGGAGAGTGGGGAGTTATGAAAAATGATTTCGACTAATGCATTGCCCCTTCTTACGAATCTGAAAAAAAAAATGTTCCAAGTCTCTTAACTTCCGAGATCCGCCTAAAGGGGGGGAGAAGGGGGGAAAGGGGGACAACTTTGAAAACTGGTTTTTACTTTTCCGAGCCTCTTCTATACGAATCTGAAATAAAATATGTTTCAAGTCTCTTGGTTTCCGAGATACGATAGGGAGGGGGGAGAAGGGGGGCGAAAAGGGGAGGTTTGGCACTTTTCCCATAGGTTTGAGAGTTAGTTGTTTACGAATCTGTCAAAATATAGTCACCTCCCCCTTCACCATCTGGGAGAACAATTCTGTCAGTGAGTGAGTCAGTGAGTGGTAATCGAGCTTTATATAGTATAATATAATATTACCGTATAATTAAGTTTAATATATGTGTATGTATGTGCTGTGGGTGAACCTTAAGTAAATAAATAAATAACAATCTAAATATATTCACATTGTATCTATCAATCTAAACTATACCTACATACTACACTATTTTATGTGACTAGCTGACCCGCGTATCTTCGTCTGCGTCGCATATATGAGAGAGGGTTAGGTTATACCATCACCCGATGGTATAACCTAACCCTCTCTCATATATGCCTTGCTACCTCCGCAACATCGTGGGGGCGTACCTCTCAGGAAGGTGTGTCACCTACATGGGACGCGACGGCACGGGCCGTCGCCAGATGTCGTGCGGTGTTCCACAGGGCTCGGTTCTGGGCCCACCCCTGTGGAACATCGGATACGGCTGGGTTTTGCTGTGCGTGCTCCCGCCGGGAGTGAACCTGACGTGTTATGCGGACGACACGCTGGTCACGGCCCGGGGGAGCTCGTACAGGGAGGCAGCGTTGCTGGCTACGGCTGCGGTCTCACAGGTAGTGAGCCTACGACGCCTGGTCCTGGAAGTGGCCCTCAACAAGTCGGAGGCCATCGCTTTTCATGGCCCCCGACGGGCACCGCTTTTGGGATCACAGATTGTGGTCGGGGGGGTCCGGATCGCTATCGAGTCAACCATGAAGTACCTTGGATTGACCCCTCACCTGACACCACATGTTTTGGTGCCGAAACCAGGGACCTTTCCATCTAATCTTATTACGTTTATGGTATTTTCTGGTTAGAAACGTCATATAACTTGGTATACAGAACAAATCTATTACAACAAAACGTTTACCGGCTGCATTCCGAGCTATATTTTTTAAATTTCTTATTGAAATAACCGTTTGTACCTACGTAAATTCACAATCGTTCCAAGAGGTACCCCCATCGAACAGGAATTATCAATTGTCACACACTTTCATCGTAATTATTGTAGGATCTAATTAGGCAATCACTTTTCTATCGGTGCTTAATTCCATCGGCTTACGATAATTACATAATACCCGTATTAAATTCATCCATCCGTATCCATTTCCATTCCATTCTAGACTATTTCAATTACAATATTCTTATAAAGTTCGCTTTTCACTTTTTTATATTGTGGGTAACTTCACATCTTAGGCGACGGTCGAGCATTCGTAACCGGCGTCGATTTCTTGGTAACGGCCGACCGTGTACACCGCTCCACACAAGTTTCGGATCGTATCTACATGTTGTATGGTGCGTCAAAGCACATTCAAACAAAACTTGTGTGGTTAGCTGTACCTATTCATTCCAGTGAGTTTTTATCTTTGTTGTTTACGTGTTAATGCCTTTTTATTTTACGTTTCACATAATGTCGCTGCTTAGCAAACATTCTACTAGGAAGTTAAAGAAATCTAAATCGAAGTCTATCGATGTGGAGGAATATTCCGCACAGGATTTGCCATCGTTACGTCGAAAGCGTACTATGTCTTACAACCGGCTAGCGAAAGCTTTAGAGATTGGCACTTTAGCATTGAGTGACTCATCCAAACACGACTTGTTTTTATCGTATTATCGAGACATAAAGGCCATTGCACACAATTTCGAACAAGCACATTTAATCATTTTAGATATTTTAGACGACCCGGAAGATGATGACAACGAGATGCAAGAACGTTTTGATGACATGTACTATCAAGTAGGATCAATTTATCACAGTTTAACTAAATCACTTCCATCATCATCTCAATCGCAAAATGTAAACTTTTCATCTAATATTCGATTACCAAAAATAGTACTTCCTAGTTTCTCAGGTAACATCAAACAATGGCCCGAGTACTATGATACATTTAATGCTTTAGTACATAATTCTACTACACTTACGGACACTGAAAAGTTTCATTATTTGGTTTCATCTCTTAGTGGTGAAGCATTAACGATAGTGAAAACGTTCCCTAAGACCCAAGACCATTATCACGATGCATATCAAACATTAGTTAATCGCTACAAGTCTAAACGCAACTTATCTTTTATTTGTTGGCGTGAGGTCAAAATGATGCGAATAAATTCCAAACTTCACTAGATCTTTTAGAAGAGAATTTATGTATTTTAAAGACACTCGATTTCCCGGTCCAACATTGGGACTTTGTTTTGGTTTACCATATGTTATCTAAACTAGACCCAGATGTACGCTAAAGTCTTGAAGAGAAATATTCCGATGTAGAAATACCACCGTTTGATCAAATGAAATCATTTTTACGTGCCAAGTCAGAATCTCTTATACGTGGTACACACTTTACCTCTACTTCTAAACTTAAATCGAACCAGACTGCGCCGGCGGTTGTGTCATCTCAATCGCGACGCGCCCCCGCATCTACAGTACTTGTTGCTTCTGGTGATGCTAAACAAATTACACAACCGAGTAAATGTGCTTATTGTGATGAATCACATTCAATTATGTCTTGTCCCACTTTTCTTCAAAACTCGGTTGACGAACGTATGAACGTAGCTAACGAGAAAAAATGGTGTTATAATTGTTTAAAGTCGTCCCACCAACTTAGAGATTGCAAATCGATATTCACATGTCGTGCATGTAAGCGCAAACACCACACGTTACTGCACCGCGAGAAACCTCAGCCGCAGGAACCGAGCCCAACAGTCTCATCTTTGGTCTCAAGGTCTCAGTCAAATACTACTGTGCTGCTGGCTACTGCTATCGTTCAGGTTAGGGACGCTTCAGGCACTATGCAATCTTTTCGTGCATTGTTCGACACCGGCAGTCAGAGCAATTTTATTAGCGAATCTGCTGTTAAGAGTTTAGGGTTCACTCCAGCTAAGGCTGATATCAAGGTCAGTGGACTCGGTGAAGCTGTGGCATCTATTGCTGGTGATGTCACTTGTTCAGTAGGCACGAGTACGCGTGTTTATTACAAATTAAACATGCACGTGATCAAGAAAATATGTGGCGACCAACCTATCGCTCAGTTCAACACATCGGGGTGGTCACATATAAAATCGTTGGCGCTGGCCGATCCAGGATTCGACATTCCTGGACCCATCGATCTATTATTGGCTGCAGATGTCTTTGTTGAATCTGTTCTTAACCAACGCATTAAAGGAGGTTACAACCAACCCACCGCATTTAATTCAATTTATGGGTGGCTTCTTTTAGGTAAAACGTCTTTATCATCAACTTCTTTACTTCAACTATCTGCTATACCTAGTAGTGATAACGATCTAAATTCAATCGTTCAACGTTTTTGGGAAATTGACTCGTTACCGAATTCATCTTCATTGAGTCCAGATGAGTCGCTCTGTGAACAAATCTTTATTTCTACTCATTCACGTGATCAAACAGGGCGTTATATTGTTAGAATTCCTTTCTAAAATGATACGAAACCTACTTTTGAAGGCTCTCGTGAAGTAGCTTTACGCCGATTTTACGCTATCGAGCGTAGATTATCCCGCGATCCTGATTTACGTAGTCAGTATTCTGAATTTATGTCAGATTACCGTGAATCCGGTCATATGTCACTCGTACCGTCCCAGGACATAGGTCAGGGAAAATACTACATTCCCCATCACTGCGTTTAACGTCCTCATTCGGTTAGCACACGTCTACGCGTCGTATTTGACGCTTCAGCTAAAGATCTTCATTCGCGTTCCTTGAATGACACACAACTTATCGGTCCAAAATTACAACCAAATATTTTGGAATTACTTTTACGGTTCAGGGAACCTAACATCGTTTTTATGGCAGATGCCCGTCAAATGTATCGCCAAATCGTCTTGTCTTCAGACCAACGCGACTATCAACGCATTTTCTGGCGGACCTCGCCTAGCGAGCCCCTACAAGAATACCGTTTAAATACGGTCACGTATGGTTTAGCGTCATCTCCATATCTCGCGTGTCGAACTGTGAGACAGCTCGCAGAAGACGAAGGAGACTCTTATCCCTTGGCAAGACCAGTTATTCTAACTCAAGTATATATTGATGACGTGGCTACTGGATTTCCAACATTAGAAACTGCTCAGGAGGCCAAATCGCAAATTATCGCTTTATTCAAACGTGGTCAATTTCATTTACGAAAGTGGGTTAGTAATCATCCTCAATTTCTATCGGATCTTCCTAGAGACGATGGCTTAGCTGGTGCAGTGTCATTCGACACCACGGAAACGTCCACCCTGAAAGTGTTAGGTCTTCAGTGGGATCCATCCTCAGATACTTTTAACTTCGCTATAAAATCTTCTGACCGGCCTTGTACGAAACGCTCGATTTTAAGCGAAACAGCTCGGATCTTCGATCCATTGGGTTTTCTTTCACCAATCACCATCCAAGTGAAATGTCTGATACAAAAACTATGGGTTCTCGGCATAGGCTGGGATCAAACTCCACCTGATGACGTCATTCGAACGTGGAACACTTATCGTGACCAACTACAAGAACTAGCTCAATTCAAAATTCCTCGTAGATTGACCTGCACAGATGCTAAGTCATACGAAATTCACGGCTTCTGTGACAGCTCCGAGATCGCATACGGAGCAGTAGTGTATCTGCGAGTGGTCCTAGCTGATCAAGTAAACGTTTTCCTCGTATGCTCTAAAGCTCGTGTGCTCCCGTTAAAACGTATATCACTGCCACGACTCGAATTGTGCGCTGCAGTTCTCCTTTCCGACCTATATAAATTCGTACGTGACATCTATCTTTCTCAAATTAAAATCGATAACGTTTTTCTCTGGTCTGACTCAACCATCGTTCTATCATGGTTACGGTCGCCCTCCTCGCGCTGGACTACGTTTGTCGCTAATCGCGTCAGTCATATCCAGGATATAACACCCATGGAATGCTGGCATCATGTGTCCTCCGGCGACAATCCCGCAGATATCTGCTCGCGCGGTCAATTTCCGAGTGAAATTCTGGTTAACTCGTTATGGTGGGCGGGGCCCTGGTGGCTATCGAATGATAAAACTAAGTGGCCCACCAATTCCACTAGTAGTCTAGCACATAATATCTGACTAGCGATGACGAGTCAGTCGTGCAAGCTGAGGCTCGGAAAACGGTGACCTTAACTATTTGCGCAAATAGTGAGTCTCAGACCGAATCGATTATAGAATCTTTAATAAACCGGTTCTCATCTTTACCAAAGATAGTAAACATACTTACGTTTGTTTATCGTTTCATTACAAATTGCCGTAATCCGGTTTCAGCAAATCGTTGCAAATTCTTAAATAATTTTGAGCGACATAATTCGTTACTGCATTTTGTCAAACATGTACAACAGATAACATTTTCTGAAATCATTTTAAACTTAAACTCTAAGAAATCTATACCTAAACCTTTTCGTAAGCTAAACCCGTTTATCGATAGTCGAGGAATACTCAGGGTGGGCGGTAGAATATCGCGAGCAGGCTTAGAATACGAACAAAAGCATCCAGCTTTTTTACCGTCGGATCACCAATTATTGTTTTTAATTATAGATTTTATACATCGTAATTATCTACATCCAGGTGTAAACACGACACACTTTTTACTTTTACAACAATTTTGGATTCTCTCTGCTAAGCGTGTTATACGTCAGTGCCTATCTAAATGCATTCAATGCTACCGTACTAATCCGCAACCGCTTCAACCGTTCATGAGCGACCTGCCCGCGTATCGCGTAAATCAAGTCAAACCGTTCTCCATCGTAGGCGTCGACTTCGGTGGCCCGTTTCGTATAAAGCTAGGTCCACACCGTGGTGCCAAGATAGACAAGGCATACCTATGTCTTTTTGTCTTGCTACCAAAACAGTGCACCTTGAAGTGGTTTCTACTTTAAGTTCTGACGGTTTTATCGCAGCATTACGACGTTTTGTGGCTCGACGTGGTCGCTGTAATGAAATACACGCGGATTGTGGGACTAATTTTGTAGGTGCTAGCAATCAATTAGCGACCCTAATGCAACATGCATCTAATGCAGAGAAAATAACTTTTAAATTCAATCCTCCTTCGGCTCCACACTTCGGCGGAGTGTGGGAGATTCAAATTAAGGCAGCTAAATCTCATTTGTTACGTATTGTTGGTGATCAAGTCCTTACTTTTGAAGAACTCGCAACTCTGTTCACTCAAATCGAAGCCGTTATGAATTCTCGACCGTTGTACCCTATTAGCTCAGATCCTAACGATCTAACAGCTCTGACGCCAGGTCCTTTCCTCACGTTAGAACCTTTAGCCGCTGTCCCTGATGAAGATCTATCACAAGTCAATACTAATCGGCTTCACCGGTGGCAGCTGTTACAATCGTTTCATCAGAATTTTTGGTCCAGATGGAAAAACGAATATCTTAACTCTTTAACACAACGTGCCAAATGGACCAAAGATTCCAAACCATTACAAGTAGGTTCGATGGTGATAATTAAGGACGACAATCGCGCGCCATTGCATTGGCCTCTTGCTCGTGTGGTAGATCTCCTCCCTGGATCTGATGGGGTGGTTCGGATCGCAGTCGTTAAAACCGCGACTAATCATACAATACAACGACCGTTGGTAAAGCTATGTCCGTTGCCCATAGCTTCAATCGTTTAACTTTATTCGCAACGTAACTTTAACTTATCGTTCAATTTTAGTTTAACTTAGTTTATCGATATTATTAGTCTACGTTATCATTGTATCGTTCTATAACCAGAAAATACCATTGCTATTTTGGTGGGCGGGATGTTCCGTCACCGTACAAAACTAAACGTAATTCATATTCATTTTACAAATCCTAGTAACCTATGTTCAACGCTCCATCAGTTTGTGGTAACAAAACGCAGACCTTATATAGTCTGTGGTGCATACCGTGACTCGTTAAAAGTTGGAGCAAAAACACTTCTTTCAAAACCCGTGTGTGAGAACATCTCCTTCCGCGCTTAACGTTCTCCTGTCCGAATACTGGACAAACCATCGTCTTCTTCTACGCGCGTGACTCTCAGACTCGCATCCCGGAATTCCTGTGTTCCTGCCCTTGGAACCATCGGAGGTGGAAAGCTCAGCGTGTGTCGTAGCAGTCCAAGGTACGTGTGTGCACTGTATTTGCTATCGACATTCTGTGGAGTTTTTGAACATCGTGCTTTACTCGTCATCGTTGTGTTCCCTAGTAGCAGGAAGCCACCCCTGCTATTTCGGCTTTGGTGCGCATGCTACAGTGCTCGACAGCCGTTGGGCCGCTGGGCCAGCCGCTGAAAGTGGGGGCCGAAGTCGTCCACTTTCAGCGGCTGGTGCCCAAGTTGATGGGCGTGGCGGGCGCGCTGTCAACGCTGCTTCCCAATTTGGGGGGCCCGAGCTTAGCCTGCAGGCGGTTGTACGTAGGGATCGTGCGATCGCGGGCCCTTTATGGGGCCCTGATATGGGCGACCGACCTGATGGCCCGCACTAACGCAGTTCTGCGCAGACCGCAGAGAGCGATGGCTGTCAGGGTCGTACGGGGATATCGCACGATCTCGTACGAGGCGGCTTGTGTACTGGCCGGATCCCCGCCCTGGGACCTGGAGGCGAAGACCCTCGCGACACTGTACCAGTGGCGCGAGGAGGCCAAATATCGGGGTGAGGGGCTGGGACAGATCACGGTGTACTGGTCTCAGCTCCGGCAGATCATGGTGGCGGAATGGCGGGGGAGGCTAGAGCTTCCCACCGCCGGCCTCGACACAATCGAGGCGATCCGGCCAGTACTCGACGACTGGCTCGGGAGGAAGCACGGCTCCCTGACGTTTCGGGCGACGCAGGTGCTCTCGGGGCACGGCTGCTTCGGGAAGTACCTGTGTCGCTTAAGCAGGGAGCCGGACGCCCGGTGCCATCACTGCGTCCACTGCACGGAGGATACGGCGCGGCATACGCTGGCCGAGTGTGCCGCGTGGGATGAGCCGCGCCGTGCCCTCGTAGCAGAGGTAGGAGGAGACCTGTCGCTGCCGGCTGTCGCTCGCGCGATGGTTGGGAGTGCAGAGTCTTGGGACGCAGTGATGTCCTTCTGCGAAACGGTCATCTCGCAGAAGGAGGCTGCGGAGAGTTTGCGGGAGGTTGAGACCGCTCTCCCGACCCGCAGCAGACGCACCGGGTGTTGGCAGAGGGCTGACAACGCCCTCTTCCAGCCCCCATAAATAGGTCCAGGGGCGACGGATGCCTAGCGGATTCCTAGCCGGCTACTAGTAGGGCAGCGGAAGTCGCATCAGATCCCGCGGCCCCCCGACGCAAGAGTGCGAGGGAACACCGGTGTGGTTTTAGTCAGTACGAGTCTGACCCCTCCGCTCTCCCCAGGGCGGAGGACATCCATTGAGGATTTCGAAATCGAGAAAAAAAAAGATTAGGTTATTATGTCTATCTTTTAAGGTTGTCTCACACTATCCAGGGTGAGACAACCTTAAAAAATAGACATAATAATGCTATCGCTTCTTTTTAGAACTTTTTAAGAGGAACAATTCCGTCATACATGATTGTTGCATAACTTTAACCGTTTACGCAGCGCACGCAACGGAAGCTCTCAAAGGGAAATTGTTTCCGGTTTTTGTAACATTTTTCATTGATGCTCCGCTCCTATTGGTTGTAGCGTGATGTTATATAACGTATAGCCTTCCTTGATTAATGGCACAGTATAAATATGGACAAACTCAAACTCAAACTCAAATCATTTATTTCAATTAGACCATTACGGCACTTTTGAATGTCGAAAATACAAAAAAGCAAAGCTACAGTCACAGTCACAAGGCATAATAACTTGAGAAAGTACTGTAGTTGCCCATTCCCTAACGTAGATCTCTATGGAGAAGAACGGGCAAGAAACTCCATGGACACTCTTTTAAATCAAAATATTGTTACAAAATCTTGGTTACATCATTCATGTTGAGATTATACATATGTGAGAACGATGTAGAAAGACGTGCACATTAAGAGCGTCCAGAGTAAAATAATAAATCAAAAATTAAAAAATAAAGTAATTAAAATGAACGAACCGTGGCAGCTAAGAGATGACCAGTCCCAACTGACAGCGCCCGTTCACGAACATGACGCATGTATCGGCGCCATTCAACTCGACCATATTTAAGGGAACCAAATGACCCGACACACCCGCCACCATCAGCGAGACATTTGAGTGAGCATTACATTCTCTCAGCCCCCAAGGCATATTCAAGTCAATAAAAGATAACTAAATGTAAGTGGTGGCTGAACAGTACAAAGTACTCACACATGTGCTATGCAATTATATAATACTAAAAACCGGAATCTATACAATGCAAGTAGGTATATTTTTACAATCTTCTGCAGCGTCCACAATACATTAACATGGGAATCAATTCTTCTTCTTTGCGTGTCGATAGACTCAAATAATGCCCGACCAGTACAATCAATTAGTTTGCCCCTATGGTTGTGGAGCAGGACCAGCATTTAGCCAAGCATTTTTATCATCAATGTAGTACGGAACGGTACGGTGACAGTACGGAAACTACCTGCAAACGCTCGAAACCACTCACTCACACAAACATGCGCATCGACGGGCGGGGCCCCTGAGCGGACGTCGCGGTGCTGTCAGTAGTGCAAAGAGTATAATAATAATAAGGGAGAAGAGAGCCCTCTTGTGCTATTTTGAAGCTTCCAATTTGAAACGCCCTCTGGATTTGTTAACGAGAACTAAGGCTCTATAGGTAGCTATAGGTAGATAGGAATGTATGTATACCTTCTTACGTATAGGTCAATATTTGTTTACTTATAGGTGATCATTCAAATTTTCTTGTATTTTTGCAAATAGCAGTTGTTTTGTTTATGTGGTATGTTGATCATAATGAAATTTGCGAATACAGAATCTAATGATGATACATTCTAATACAAGCCATTATTTTATTCGCGAATTGCATTTTGATCAACTATACGATGTAAACACAGCTTCAATTTGCAAAAAACAAGAAAGAATTTCGCCGGCTACATTTATATTTAAATAGAATTGACAGTTACACAGAGCATTTGTAAATAATTAAACATAAAATGGACCAACGAAACACATTCAAGAGCAAGCGCAAGTTGCGGCGGCCATAATAATTATGATGTTGCCAGATTATGTTACACAAAAAGGATTTCCGTGACAAGGTTGTGGTCACTTGTGGTATAATTGATAATACGAAACTGGCTTCCCGCATAGTCCTCACAGATATTCAGCAGCTTGCGTAATCCACAAACCGACGCGCTCAGCAGCACCATGTCATCCGTATAACTTAGATTGTTTACACAAACATCATCAACATGGCAGCCTACATGCCGACTACTGAGCGCGACGATGAGTGCATCCATGTAGAAGATTGAAAAGTGTGGGTGAAGTCAACTCACCTTGTCTCACCCCACACTCAAGCCTGTATGGCTCCGATAATGCACCCGCCCATCTAACATTGTTAACCTGGTGTTCGTGCCATTACTTGAAGATGTCAACAAGTTCATGCGGTATGTTTATGCCCTCAAGTTTTTGCTACTACAAATCATACGAAACCGGGTCAAAGGCCTTGGACAGGTCGAGGAAACACGCGTTGTGGTGTTTTTCGAGCCGTTTAGTATCTGACAGTATGCTTGAGATACAGTATTGCACTATCTGTAGATAACTTAGGTCTAAACCCAAACTGATTGTCATGCAGTGACACGAGTTTATTTAACCGTGTATCAAGCAAACCGTCAAACACCTTTGCTATAACAGTAGCAAGAGAGATAGGCCTGTAGTTAGTTTTATCGGCTAGATCACCAGTTCTGTTCTTCACCACAGGCACTACTACAGTTCTCATGTCGTCGCTCTCAAGTCGTACGGTAGGTATGAATGGCTCAGGCATAGTGAGTAGAACATAGCTAAAACCCTAGAAACATGGCCAGGAGATTTTCCTCTGGTCATATATTTTATGATTTTCCCCACCTCATTGCCCAAAATCCTAGTCTCCATTACTCCCATACGCTCTTCAGCATTGGCCTCCGCGATCCGCGTTCCCAACTGAGGCTTTACAGAAAAGTATGACTTAAATACATAACCCTCCTATTGGGCTTCGCTGCAGTCGTCTAAAAAGAATATGTTGGAAGCGTAAGGTAGCCCGCAAAATAAAAAAAATCTTACGTTTTTTGCAATTTGCAGATGTTCAGGCTTCTAAGAGCGGATGGGGCAGGCATCCCCATCGCAGTAAATAAATACAATAAGTAAATGGCCGCTTACGTGAAGTATGTGTGTGCCTGTAACGCGGAGCACAGTGGCGAACCGGTCGGACACGCCAGTAGCACTGGGTGCGGCAGCACGTACATGGCGCGTTCGCCGCCGCCGCCCGCACCGTCGCCATGCCCTCCCTGCACAGTACAGCCAGGGCCCTGTTTTATAAAACTGACAATTCGACATGTATGATGATGATTGATGATTGAGCACCACACCCAGCCAGGATACACCAGGGGGCACTGTTTTGTAAGGAAAGACATGCTCTGGGATGGGAGAGGAAACCCGACCAAATACAGCCAGTCGGGCACAATCAACCGACTGTGCAGCCTAGAGCCAATAAAGGAATAGTGGTAAAGACAGGTACAATCCATAGGAATGAGCATTGGTGTTTTGAACTTCGTTTGATTGTTCTCTTCTAACATTGGAGAATCGTGTTTATTTCTGGTGGTTGCGATTCCATTCGTTTTTGGCACGTCTTATTTAAACATATTAAGTATTACGCGTGTATGTTTCATCATTGTGGTGTTCCCTCTTCACAAGTTAGGGTTTAGAGTAAAACCACCATATATCAGTGTGGTGTCTTTGTTCAGGGTTGTACAAATAAAACAATGTTCCCAATATTACTGCATTAGGCGTGCTGTCGCTACGACTGTTCGGACTAGACTGAGAGTGCGGCGCATCGCCCCGCACTCCCTTCTCCGCGCATCCCCCACCACAGCACGCTTAACTCATTTATTAAATACCACAATCATCATCGTATATTTGTTTCGCTGTCAGTTTCCTTAAGGTGACACAAGTCACGGGCTCGAACTCGCTGGTGGGCGTGGCCAAAAAGCACGCTGTCTCACCTAGCATCGTGCCCGACAGAGATAGTATCAGTAATGAGCAGTTAGGCGCTAGTCTTCACGCACGTCTAGTTCGTACGCACACACACAGCGTTCCGAAGCGTTCCGAACAAAAACGAAGTTTTACACGATGCACACAATTGATATGCCATTCGACGCCGCTCGACACTCGCCGAGAAATCAGCAAGTAGGTACCTACAAACTCGTACTAAAGTAGGGCCTGTAGGAGGCGCTGCGTTATCATTTTAAACCTGTATGGCTCTCTTAGTCCCTAATATATATTGCTTATTATGTTTCATTTTCCCCGGGTGGTCATGCAGCGATCGCTCAAGAGTTTTGTTGCAGCAGCATAATCAGCCTATAATGTTCCCACTGCTGGGACACGGCTCCTCTCTGTGAGAGGGAATGGGCTGTAATCCACCATGCGGCCCCAGTGCGGGTTGGTCTTATGTCCGAGTGAATACCTAATAATTGTAATTAGCTCTGCCTAATGGCCTTCATAAATTGTTTTCCAAATTACCTACTTACCTGTCTTCTTACTTTTTTAGGTATATATTATACTCAATATCACTAAATGTAAACACATGTTTTCATCAAGACAAATGACACATCAGTATTGTTTTCTTAGTACCTACCATGTACCTACCTACGTACCTACCTAAAGGTTATATTTTAGTGTCCACGACGCGGCGACGGTTTGTAACATTTTTGTTGAATTGTAGGTACATAGGTAATTATAACAGTAAGTATGTACCTATGATAATCCCACATATACCTACGTACTTTGTCCGCCGCCAAAGGCTGAACAACTCCTTATATCAAATAGATACGTACCAACGAAAAATTAGGGTTGTCAATTGAGAGAAATTATTATTAGTATAAACCAAGTAACATAATTACAACATGTTTTTTAGTCATGTGCATGAAACGTAGAGCGAGTAACGGCAGATTGCTACAAGGGTTGTAAGTTGCTTAGTCAATTATTTTAGGGGTGCTTTCATTACTTATTTTTATTTATCGAATAAAACAAATAACACTAAAACTGTTTTTCAATACACTTTCTCGAAAACTGGTTCATATCGCACTACGATTAGGTTCACAATGCAAAAGGCTATAAACCTTTGCTTCTCCTTCAACCAGGCGAAAGCAAAGCGCGAAAAAAAAAAGCAAATTTAATTCATAGTCTCCTAATAATTCATGACAAAAATATTTTTCGTTCTTTTATTTTATTTCTTCAAAAGTGTATTGAAAAACGTCGTTTGATACACGTGGGCATTTGTTATTGCAGTTCTCGGTTCAAAAACAACCTCGCCTACGGCTCGGGTGTTAATTCCGCCTCGAACGCAATAACAAACATTCTCCACTTGTATCAAAATGTACTATTGTAATTCCTTTTTTTTTTTATAACATTTTCATACATGGTCATCACATTTTTATAAAAACAATTTTAAAAAATGTAATAAATTTACATTTTTAAATTTTAGTAACAAAACTATTAAAAAAAATAAAAATAGGTAGCCCGCTAGCATCGGGAACAGGGTCCAAGCTGGGTGCAATACGCGCCGTGTCCAGGATAACTGCTTTCTGAATCAAGCGCCTGATCCAGCTGCCTAGCGAGAGTCTCCTCAGATGTTAGTCGAGGCTCTTGTCTAATTAATTTATTATTATTATTGAATTAATAACACAATTACTGACATTGTTTCTATTTACGTCTGCGGTTTGTAATTACCGCCACTATAGCTCAAAATAAATTATTCCTAATAAACAGAAAAATAGGTATTTATGATACTAGTGTGGAAAGTTGTTTTTTACAAACGAGTAGACGAATGTAACCGTAATTTACGCACGTGTGTAATAGTAGGTACATTGTAATATAAGGGGCTAAAATGACCCATTATATACCAGGTAGTTTTACTACCGAGCTTTAGCGAGGTAGTAAATAGGAACCGAGTCATAATGGGATTTGAGCGCCGTGTGTTACACTGTACTTTTCACTTTGAGTGCGAGAAAAATAGTCAATTTAGTCAAACGGACGGACAGACAGACAGACAGACGGACAGACAGACAGACAGATGGACAGACAGACAGACGGACAGACAGACCGACAGACAGACAGACGGACAGACAGACGGACAGACGGACTGACAGACGGACGGACAGACAGACGAACAGACAGACGGACAGACAACACACACACAAAAACAGACAACAAAAAACACAAACAACAACAGAAACAGACACAGTAAAGGAGGAATATTTTCTTTATTCATGAACCATCCCCTCAATGTTCTTTTGAACTTCTTGCGAGGGGCACTTAGTTTTAGGCGCCCTTTTTTTCCTATTCGCCAATCTTTTGTATCTGTTTAATAAAAATAAGAGCATTATAAAATAAACACTATTCGTTATTTATTTGTTAATTATAATATGAGTTTGTTAATTTATTTTTGTAGGCAGCCTTCTAACGATGTGTAAGGCTTCTAAAAACTGTAGATATGTTCCTAGAATTTCATTGAAGTAATGAAGGCGGTTAAAAAAGATAACTATTAAAAGTCACATAATAATTTGTGGCAACCCTCGGATACGCGACATCGGACGCGAGTGCGAAGCGCGTGGCGAGTACCTACCGATGCAACGCGACGCGGCGTTTGCTACCTCATGATGATCAGCTGATGTCAATTCCTTGATTTATAAAGGTAAGCACTTTATTAGGTACATAGACAGGGTGGAATATTTCAATGCCACCTGGAGGGAAAGTACTCTAAATACTGGAGATAGCAAATTTTACTCAAAGGAAACATTCCTTTATTTTTAAAAAGAAACAAATCTGCATTCACAGGTTATCGAAAATTCGCTTGCCACATTCGGGCATCGAACCCGAGATGGATAGACTAAAGTTCGAAAAAATAACATTCTGTACCTTTTTTACATCAATCAATAGAGGCAATCATATGGATCAAATCTCTCTAACAAACATGATTAATTAAATGAAGGGAAAATCATGAAATCTAAAGAACAGTTATAAATTCAATGGGATAAATTCAATAAGTTATAGCACTTTTATTCATGGTTTTCCTTTCATTAAATTTATTATGTTTGTTTACTAATATTTTAAAGCTGAAGAGGTCGTTTGTTTGAACGCCTACTAGATACGTCTCTGATCTCCCAAACTAGATACCTACCAGATAAATAAATCTTTTTAGTTTTTGTTAGGTAGTCAATTATTGAAAAAGGTTATGTTATATGAGCGGAGCAGTAAATAGGTTCCTACGGGAACGCGAGTAACGAAATCCTAGTAAAAGCATACATATTAAATGGGTACCTAATACGATATAGAACTAGGTACATACCTACGTTATCAATAAGGTATCCCGACTGCCAGAAGCTCAGTATAGATTTCATCAGTTTTTACCGTGCCAGAGGTGGGTTTATATATGTATAGGCACCTACTTTTTGAGCAACCATTTCCATTTCCATAAGCATACAAAATAAAAGTCAAGAGCGCATCGCGTCGCGCTCAGATCGACTGCCTTGCCTACATAGGGTGCCTACTGCCTATGTACCTACACAAAGCCGCGCCGCCCGGTCACTCTGTGTTCTTAGGGAATATCACTACTGGTCGAAGTCGCCATCGACAACGTGCCTCTGATGTCGATGACGCGTGTCGCTCGTATGTAAGAACACTAAATAGATAAGGTGTAACAAATTATATGATTTACCTACCCATTGTTTCTTAGTCACTAGCACAGCGTCCACTCAAACCAAAAATTCCAATTTTTATCAAAACCGCCAAATAGTTATACGTCAAACGTCATACGAATGACATAGGCCGCAGAAGCAGATACAAATAAAACTGGTATAAAGCGCGGCACCGCGCGTGTGACATATTGTTGATGTGTGCGTGAACGTCGTCCTCCCGCACCGCACCGCCCGCCCGGGGGAAACAGTATTCAGTGAGATGCACGATAATTCATAGTAAAAGTGCGCGTAAAAAAATACGAAAAGGCCTTTGGAAAATCGTGTTTTATGAAAAAACCACTGCATTAATCAATTACAAGTAAAATTTATTGAATTCTGCGATAATTGTGCTTTGTCGGTACGGACTTAGTTTTGGAAATTTGACACTTCTTTTATTACTAATTTACGCCTAAAGTTGCGTTAAAGTTGGCAATAAAAACGAATCTTTGGTAGCTCGTAACTTTTTAATGGCTTTTTATTTTACTATTCTGCTTCCGTACAGACAAAATTAATAATGAGACAAAACGATATCATGTTTAACTTTGGATGTACAGTGTCAAACAGTGGAGTAATACCCCCCCGAAATTTGTATGGAAAAAATGTTGACTAGTGCAACCTTAAAATAAGCCATGGCAACTGAGAGATGACCAGTCACAACCGACAGCACCCGTTCACGGACATGACGCATAGATCAGCACCATTCAACTCAACCATTTTGAAGGGAACTAAATGATCCGACACATGCGCCACCATCAGCGAGACTTTTGAGTGAGCATGACATATTCTCAACCGCCAGGGCACATTCAAGTCAAGAAAAGACGTAGGTTTCCAGTGAATGATAGCTTTCTAGTACATAGTACTCACACAATATGGGCTATGCGATTATATAATACAAAAAGAGATTGAATCTATACAATGCAAAGATAGTTGTACAATCTTCAGCAGCTCCAACAATACCATTTAATGCTATCAATTTAAGCGCCCCTGTCCTTGTGGAGCAGGACCAGCATTGAGCCAAGCATTTTTATCAGCGATATAATCGCTCAACTTGTAATATGCTTGCTTACATAGTGTGCGTTTAATACATGTTTTAAATTTCGTCTCATTCAGTTCAAGAATACTTTGTGGAATTTTATTATAGCATCTCAAACAGTACCCCATGAAAGATGAGTCTACTTTAGCGAGTCTGAAGCCTGGCTGAACTAGTTGGTCCCTATTTCTAGTACTGTAATTATGTCTGTCACCCCTTTTACCAAAAAGGTGCAGATTTTTTCTGACGTACATTATGTTTTCGTAGATGTATTGACAATGTACTGTCATGATGCCAATATCCTTAAACAGTTCCCTTAGAGAATCGCGCCTACGAAGATTATATATGGCTCTGATGGCTCTTTTCTGCAGAATAAATATAGACTCAATATCTGCAGCCCGTCCCCATAGCAAAATGCCATAAGACATTATACTATGAAAGTAACTAAAATAAACCAGTCTAGCGGTATCTACATCAGTATATTGACGGATTTTTCTAATGGCATATGCTGCTGAACTTAGCCGCCCCGCAAGAGATGTTAAATGAGAACCCCATTGTAGCCTTGAATCAAGCGTAATCCCCAGGAAAACCGTTTTATCTACGAATTCAAGTTTCTCTTTATTCAGTACTATATCACAATCACTACTTTTAACATTCGGTAAAGCAAATCTTATGCATTTGGTTTTTTTTTCATTTAATACCAAATTGTTTGCTGTGAACCAATTTTGGACCTGAAGTAGGGCATTATTTACGTCATCTAGATTTTGGGCCCGCCTATTTATCTTAAAAATTAAGGAAGTGTCATCAGCAAATAACACCATATTTTGAGGTTGGTTTTTCAATAAATAGGGTAGATCATTTATATATACTAGAAAAAGGAAAGGACCCAATATTGAGCCTTGTGGAACCCCCATTTTTACTTTTAAACCATGTGAATTAACACCATTTATTTGAACATGTTGTTGTCTATCATTCAAATAAGATTTTACCAAACTAAGTGCAAGTTTACCCAGTCCGTAATGCTCAAGTTTCAAAAGTAATGTGTCGTGATTTACACAATCAAACGCTTTGGAGAGGTCACAAAAAAATCCTATGGCGTCTTGAGACTCTTCCCACGCAGTAAATATGTGCTTTAATAAGGTTACACCGGCGTCAGTTGTACAACGTCCCTTGGTGAAACCATACTGTTGATCATGTAAGATTCTGTTAGTGTTAAAATGATAGAGCATTTGATTAAGCATTACCTTTTCAAAAACCTTGCTAAAAGCTGGTAAAACCGATACAGGTCTATAATTATTAGTGTGTTTACTGTCCCCGGATTTGAAAAGAGGTATGACTTTACTGTATTTCATTAAATCAGGGAAAACTCCTTGGTCTACACATAAATTAAAAATTAAAGCTAGGTAAGGGGCTATAGTCTCAAGTATGGATGTACAAACTTTGATAGACATTCCCCATAGATCTTCGGTCAGTTTGATTTTTATTTGCCGGAAAGCTTTAATAACTATCATAGGGTTAATGTGTTTAAATTTAAATTCAGCCAGGCAGCCAGACACATTCGCCTTTAATAAACCAATTGAGAGTTCAGGTGAGGAAATAAGAGCCTCTGTAGTTTTTAATGGTACATCGGTAAAGAAATTTACAAATTCTTGAGCTACTTCCTGATATGCTTATATATGTTTATATAATACCAAAAATATTGAATTTATACAATACGAAGATAGTTGTACAATCTTCAGCAGCTCCAACAATACAATTAGTGCTATCCATTTATGCGCCCCTGTCCTTGTAGAGCAGGACCGGCATTGAGCCAAGCATCCGGTGTATTTGAATTATGCTTGCAAAATTTAAAACATGCATTAAACGCACACTATGTATAGTGTGCGTTTAATGCATGTTTTAAATTTTGTTTCATTCAGTTCAAGAATGCTTTCTCGAATTTTATTAAAGCATCTCAAACAGTACCCCATGAAAGAAGAGTCTACTTTAGCGAGTCTGAAGCCTGGCTGAACTAATTGGTCCCTATTTCTAGTACTGTAATTGTGTCTGTCACCTCTTTTACCAAAAAGATGTAGATTCTTTCTTACGTACATTATGTTTTCGTAGACCTATTGACAATGTACAGTCATAATGTTAATTTCCTTAAACAGTTCCCCTTTGTTTTTAGGGTTCCGTAGTCCTGACAAGGAACCCTAATAGTTTCGTCATGTCCGTCTGTCTGTCTGTCTGTCCGTCTGTCTGTCTGTGTCTGTCTGTCTGTCCGAGGTTTTGCTAAGAGACCGTTAGTACTAGAAAGCTGTAATTTTGTAGAGGTTTGTAGGTATATCAATAACGCCGACAAAGTGGTAAAATAAAATGTGCAAAAATATTATTTTTTTAGGGTAGCTCCCCTACATGTGAAGTGGGGATGAATTTTTTTCTTCGTTTATCTAGTTATACGATACCACTTGGTAAGACTGGTTGTCAGACTTTTTAGGTTACTGACTACCTGTAACGACTGTCAAAGATCTACAAATGACAGCCGAGACAAACAGCTTAACGTGCTTACCGAGGCACGGAGGAAATCCGGTATGTAAGGGTGGTCAACCATCCACAGACCAACCTAGGCAAGCACGGCTTAACCTAAAGATCGACCCGAGCGGCTGTTATTATTTAGCCACGAGGTCCTCGTTTACGTTTATTTTGAGTGACTGAAACCGAAACGGGAGACAGGACCTGGTTGTGCGTGAGCGGGCTGGAGGCAGCGGGCAGGCGCGGCGAGGGCGGCGATACGGGCGCGGGCGCCTCGCCCGAGCGCTTGCGCCGGTGCTTCTCCACCACCACCTGCCGGGATATATACTTCTGTCAATTTTAATAAAATAAAAAATCTGGCACGCTTGTAGATCATAAAATGTCTTTACAAGACGAGCTCAGCAATAGCATAGTGTAAAGATTATGATTGTAGTGAGTTACAAATGTAAGTACTTGCGCATGGGCAGAGCAACGGAGGAGAACTCGTCACCGCGAGTTCTTCTCTCTCTCTACTCGGGAGGAGCGGGCCGCGCAAACACGCGGTGGCGGTCCGCGTTGCGAAGGAGACAAGCGACCGAGACTAGAGACAGAGACGGGAGACCGCGACCGTTACTTGACTTTAGGCCAGCGGTCGCCAACACGCGGCCCGTGAATGTTTTGTAAATAAGTTATAACTATCAAAATAAATGCATGAACGAACCGCAATCTACCGTATAGTGTGGATCCAGTCTTAAGGTCCATTGCCTAATAAATCGTGTGTTGTGTGCCTGTGGTGCCTAGTTGTCATTTTTTCCATAGAAATTTCGGGGAATGACTCCACTGTTTGACACTGTACATCCAAAGTTAAACATGATAATCGTTTTGTCTCATTAATTACTTTTGTCTGTGCGGAAACAGAATAGTAAAATAAAAAGCCATTAAAAAGTTACGAGCTACCAAAGATTCGTTTTTATTGCCAATTTTAAAGCAATTTTGGGCGTAAAATTGTAATAAAAGAAGTGTCAAATTTCCAAAACAAAGTCGGTAGGTACCGACAAAGCACAATTATCAAAGAATTCAGTAAATTATATTTGTAATTGATTTATGCAGTCGTTTTTACATAAAACTCGATTTTCCAAAGGCGTTTTCGTAATTTTTTACGCGCGTCTTTAACTATGAATTATCGTGCATCTCACTGAACTAACTCAGTCGGGCACGATGCCAGGTGAGAGCTTTCTTTTTGGCCACGCCCACCAGTGAGTTGGAGCCCGCGACTAGTGCAACCTTAAGAACGCGCTTTTCATTTTTTCTTTGGGATAATTGGGATATGACCAATTATACGTAGGTATATAATTGGGCTTCTAGGGTTAATATCACAAGTGCGGCCCTCCTTTAGTTTATTTTGCCACTTTGTGGCCCTTGCCTGCCAAAAGGTTGCCGACCGCTGCTTTAGGCAATGTATAATAAGCATCAGTTCGCGAGCGAGACAGAGACAGGAGACCGCGCGACAGGTGCCGCCCGGCTGCCCCTGATCAGTAGTGTCTCGTGTCGCGCTCGAAAAGTAGTGTGGTTGTTGTAAATGACTACTTTTTCTGACGAAAAAAGATGATTGAACTGATCAGACAGCACCCTCCGACATACGATGCACAATTAGGATCCTGGCGGTTCGGTAACTCATCCTGCACAACCACCTCTACCTTATGATTGATTTCTGAACGAGGTCGTCAGTCTGCGGGAAAGTTATCTGATTCGGTAAACGAGAAAGATGTCGACAGAAGGATCCAAATGAGATCAGCGTTTGGAAAACTTCGTCAAATCATTACTAGCACTTGGCCAGCGACTTCGTCCGTAAAAATTGTGATAGCTCGGCTAATATGCACGATATAAATATAATGTAATGCCTATAGCACCCACGATTAATGTAGCCTTCTGCCCCCCCATACAATCTTACAAACAAATTATACCTCTTTATAATATTAGTATAGATAGATAGTATAGACTAGGCCGGACACTCGGAGAAGCGTCTCTTGCTGCGTGCAGCGGGGCGTTTCATGGAACTGCCCGTGTAAGGCCAAGGTCGATTCGGTGTGCGTTATAGGATTGAATTCCTGCTACGCTGATGTCGGTAGCGTACGTCTGTCGCGCGTAGGAGTTTACATTGTGTTCTGTAATATAGCGTTATACGCTGACGTCAGCGGTGCGTATGTTTTACGGTTTTTCTCGCTGACGTACGCGACCGACCGTGCGCGACTGACATCAGCGTAGCAGGAATTTAGGCCTTAAAGCTCTACATCATCTGCATGCGTGGTGAGTGTGGGCACCTGCAAGTAGGAGCCGCTGTCGTCGTTGGAGCCTAGGAGCGCCGGTGCCCCCCCCGACCCCGCGCTGCTCTCCGCCGGGAAGTGAGTCGACACGGACATGTCCAGCTCTGCAGACATTCAAATACAATCCATTAAATTATAACATTCATCTAAATACATATGATTAAATTATAAATTACCTATGAGATAGACTCTACGCAGTGTACATCATGAAACTCAAACTCAAAGCATTTATTTCAATTAGACCATTACGGCATTTTTGAATGTCAAAAATCCAATAAAAAATAAAGCTACAGTCCCAGTCACAAGGCATAATAACTTGAGAAAGTACTGTAGTTGCTGGAAATTGGTGATAAGATGTAAGTGACTCGTGTTACCCAAGTGCGTGTTTGCCAATTCGATTTCTTTTGCTTCTACTCCTCTCTGTGCTGTGTTACTTGTGTAATTAGACACGTATTTTTTTGGCGACAGGGTCATTGTAGTTACACTTTTATTCATTTGATTACTATATCACGATCTAACAGATTGTCTTAGGCACAGAGTACATAATCACTACGTGTCTTAGGTAAAAAGAAAAGAGGGATATGTCGCAGAATTTGATTGCTAACATTGAATAGTGGTGACATCTATAATTCTGTACCAACAAAATTACAGTACGTACTACTTTTTTTTAGTTTTTTAGGGTAAAAAACTAAAACTAAACCCTTATAGTTTCATCATGTCCGTCTGTCTGTCTGTCAGAGGTTTTGCTAAGAGACCGTTAGTACTAGTAAGCTGTAATTTTGTAGGGGTGTGTATATCAATAACGCCGACAAAGTGGTAAAACTACTTTTCGATTTAATACTCAATTTACGAAATATTAAACTTTAAAGTGCAAATTTTTGTTCCAGTAGGGCGTTCCCCCCTGGGGCTGCGGGACTGTTCGCAAGAGATACCGTGCCCCCGGAAGTCCCGGAACATAAAGGGCGGTGAAGGAACATGGATGGGTTTTAGTCAGTAAAAGTCTGACACTCCCTCCTGCTCCGCCCAGAGCGGGAGGAGTCATTTGATGATTTCCCATCCGAAAAAAAAAACAAAATACTAATTGGCAACATAAACATATTTAAATTTTATTTATTTATTTGTTTATTTTTTTTCTCCACCTTACGACTATCTTTACAGGGTTACCTAATGCAATAGTGTACACAATAACAATATTACATTTTGTAACTTATTACAAACAATACATTTTTTGTGAACTCACTCAGAGAACAATTGAATAAGTCAACGTCTATGAGGTTTAGCGTGCGGAGCGCACGCGTCAATGGCGCCTCACCTAACAGATTGGTCCGCGCGCGCGGCACCGCCAGCAAGCGTGGCTGCCGACGTCTACGTCTGCCGGCGTCCCCCCCCCCCCCTCTTTAAAAGCCAAACTGCTGACTTGAAAAATCTGGAAAAATTGTTGATGGATAGTGCATTTCAAGAACTTTAAAGGAAAACTATAGCGGTTAAGATAACTTTATTAGTTTAGCAGTGGTAGTCGTTGAACTTGGGTGTTGGATAATTTTGTACCAAATACAAAATCCTAAGAATAAATCCTACAAAGTGACTAAGATGAAAACTAAAAAAACATAATAAATTATCATAAGTTTCGCAAAGCTGCCACTAGATGGAGATGTACGAACGGGTTTGTTCTATATTGTGATAACGGACTACTACGGAACCCTACACTGCTCGTGGCCCGACACGCACTGGGCCGGTTTATTTTTTTATTTTGTAACATATTGTTTACGTTTTTAAATATTCCTCCTTGAAACGCGCGTAATTTAAAAACTTAATAGACAAAACTGCATGGAAATAGAATATTCTATTTCATCATCATCTGCATATAGCTTTTTTCCATCTATGTTGGGGTCGGCTTCCAGTCTAACCGGATGCAGCTGAATACCAGTATTTTACATGGAGCGACTGCCTATCTGACCTCCACAACCCAGTTAGTACTGGGTAATACGATACCCTTCGATAAGACTGTTTGTCAGACTTTTTGGGCCACTGACTACCTGTAAAGACTGTCAAAGATCTACAAATGACAGCCGGGACCAACGGCTTAACGTGCTTTCCGAGGCACGGAGGAAACTCGGTATGTAATGTCACCTATCCACAGACCAACCTAGGCAAGCACGGCTTAACCTTGCAGACGCCTTCTTTTTGCTGACTCTTTGTGAGGCGCGCGTGGAACACAAACGTGCCGTCGACACGGCCTGTCGTCATGAGACGGACGGACTAAGCCCATAGCTCTCCGTTCACAGGCCCGCGCCTACGGTGGCCGGGGGCCACCACGTGGCCCCCGACGCCCGGGGCGTCTCCCGCGGCGGCCGGGACGTGAGGTTCTCGCCCTCTGACGTTCCGCCACCTTCTTCTCTAGCATGACTGCTTCGCAGAAGGAGGTGACGGCGTCCCATTCCGTCTCGCTCCGGACCATGGATTGAACCAGGGCCGGACACGACAGGTCGCCGCCGCCGATCGCCGCTTCGAGGACACGTCGGTGCCCCGTCTAAGCGGGGCACACCTCTACAGTGTGCTCCACCATGTCCTCCGGTCGATCCTCACAAATTATTCAGGTTCCTGAGAAAAGCTTTTTGCACTTTTTCCAACATGAGTGTTTCCAAGTTCAGTACGATTCACGAGATACCCTACCTAACCTAAAATATGCCTTCTGCGCAGTAGTCACTGCGCAGAAGGCACATTTTAGGTCCCTTTGGAGGTGCGGGGTGAGGCGCGGGCGGAAAGCGTCAAGACCGGAGCGACGCCACTGGTGCGCGCGCGTCTCGAGATACGGCGTTGACGCGCAGACGGACGCCATTTGTGGTCATCTTTCGTGAATGATACTGTACCTATCTATAGTTATCTGTGGAATTTTTTATTTACGGCCGCACACGTGCGTTTGCGGATGAATGAAAAAAACGTACACGTGTGAAATACATTACATGTTGAACTTTAATAATTGTAATGCGATAAGAATCCTTTTTCGAGGAAGGGTATTGAGAAAAACATAAATCTAGTTAAATATTTATTATAATTATAACTTTAGATAAATATAGTGAGTTATTTTTTAGTTTTTTAGAGGTATCGACTCTATCTAATACCTGCCATCTAGTGAGGTTAGTTAAGGCTTTTTATCAGCAGAACTTTTTGGTACAGAACTCAAGATGTCGCGACATCCGCACAAAAATTGCTTGAATGAAAGCGTGACCTCCTGCATCATACTAATGACTATGACGTTTCAGACCATAATGTCGTATTCTGATAAAAGTCAAAATGTAAAAGAGGTTATAAATTTATAATATAAAATAGAAAAAAAACCTTCATTTTTGTTTTTCTGGTTTTACAGTCCATCTCGGAAAGGCACCTTTATACTAATTTAAATTGATTATTATCTAATTTAAAGGGTGTTAATAGACCCGGTCAGTGTCAGGTTGTATGTTGATTAAAATTTGAATCGCGGCTGTAACACGTATGTAGTTTTAGAATTATAATCATCAAAATCATCAATACAACCCTCCAAGCTCATGAAGGTGTATGCAACCTGACACTGACCTGCAAATTGCAAAAAACGTAAGAATATTTGAATTTCGCGGGCTACCCTGACGCTTTCACCTTAAGAGCGGACATTAGGACTATTGTCATACAAAAATGTTAATCCCGAGCGTCAGTAGCGCCATGTAGCGTTGAATAGAAAAAAACACGAATATATATATATTTATTTAAATATAATTCAACTATTACCCAGTAGATCGCACTAGTTACCACCTGTGATAGGGATGCTACAGTTTAGGATGGCATCAAATTATCGATACCGCCTGGATTCATTATTTTTTTTAATTATAATGCTACTGCCTCGTTGGTCTAGTCTGCCCCCGATAATTAAAAAGACGTATCTTACAAAAAATTAAAACGGAGAAATAAATGTTATAAGGAATGAAAAGGGAAATCGTTTGCTGTCTTCAAATAAATCAAAATATTTATATACTAAAAGCTGGAAATAATGCCCACTATAATAGGCTTTAACATGGTTTAATAATAATATGAGTTTATTAAAACATTATAACAAAAATAAAGAAAAAACAGTTTCCTCTTAGTATAAAAAAACTTTACTTTTACTTTTACAAAAAGTGAAAAATAACTTTAGCTTCAGAAGTCGGTGACAAAAACACTTAATCAATCAAACAAAGGTCACCGAAAAAGTTTTTTTTTATGCTAAGAAGAAACAGTTTTTTCTTTATTTAATTCCAGTTTCACTTGGTCCGCAGGGTACGGAGCCTCTATTGCTGGAGCCATCCGTTAAATCTCCCTCCCTCCTAGTACCGGCTGGGGTACACTCCTCTTGGCTCCGTACAACGCAGCCGCTTCTCGTATACGTAGCTTGAGTGGGAGTATACCAGCCAGCACCAGTGCCGAGTTTAAGAAGACCGTGCGGTAGACTCTGCACAGCTTCTGGGCAAACCCCCTCTGGACCACGTTCAACTGTTTTATGACCCCTAGTTTGTTGGGGGCAGGTGCCCATGCGCTTGCGGCGTACAAAATCGTAGGCTCTACTGCAGCGGTGCAAACCCCAACTGATGCGGACTGCTCCGGCCAGCTGCTTGTACATAGCTATGGCCTTTTTATGCACCATAGCTACGTGTTTGCATCCATTGTAAGCCCCAGTATTTTGAAATCTTGGGACATCCCAATGTCGATCCCCGCCATGCACAAACGCGGGCAGCGTGTCGTATTTCAGCCTTCGCGTTAGCACCATCACACAGGTTTTGTGCGGTGCGAAGTTCAGCCTATTTCTGACACCCCACGTTCGAACATGTTCGAGAGCGGCATTGGCCTGTCCCTCAAATTCCAGTGCTGTCCCCCCCGTCGAATACCAACACCACGTCGTCAGCAAATGCCTGGCAATAATCACCCCTACTCTCTAGCTGCTTCAGAGGCGGGTCCAGTATCAGGTTCCAAAAAATAGGCCCTCCTATCGAGCCCTGAACGCACCCTTTGCTGGTATTTCTCCTGCTTTCTTCACCGGCGTATCTCACTGTGACCACCCTGTCGCTGAGATAGCTGCTGACTACCCGTCTCAAATTCACAGGACACTTTTCCTCAGCCAATCGTACCTTAATAGTGGGCCACCACGCACTGTCGAATGCTCCCTCAATATCCAGTGACACAAGCGTGATAATCTTTTTCTGTGCCAGCTTCTTGCGGATGTGCTGCACAAGGGTATAGAGGGAGTCTTCAGTGCTTTTTTGAGGCATAAAACCGTATTGGCGAATACTTATCCTGGGTAGTAAGTAAAATTTGAGGCGGGCAACCAGCATCTTCTCGTACACTTTCCCCAGGACAGACAATAGCCCAACCGGCATGTACGACTTGGGTGCGGTGTGCGAGTCTTTGCCCGGCTTTCTAAGCACAACCATCGTTGTTTCTAAGCACACCAATTTTAATCTTAATCAATTTATGTGTATGATGTAAGATATATTCCATTGGGTGCTCAAGCATGTCGGCTCGAACTTGCGAATCACTCTGTATGCCGCCGTCACGTCCGGAAAGAATATTTTCGTAATACCAGCGATAACTCCGGATTTGTACTTCACGTCCCATTCGCGAATCGACTCCAGCCGGAGCGGTCGCTTCGCGAATGAGACGGGGGACGAATCATAGTCGAAAAACGGTTAGAATTTGTCGATAAAACGGTTTTCTTGGGAATCACGCTCGACTCAAGGTTACAATGGGTTACATTTAACATCTCTTGCAGGACGGCTGAGTTCAGGTGCATATGCTGTTAGAAAAATCCGTCAATTTACTGATATTGATACCGCGAGGCTAGTCTATTTTAGTTATTTTCATAGTATTATGTCATACGGTATTTTACTATGGGGACGGGCTGCAGACATCGAGTCTATATTTATTCTGCAGAAAAGAGCCATCAGAGCCATATGAATTACGAAGACGCGATTCTCTAAGAGAACTGTTTAAGGAAATTAATATCATGACAGTACCTTGTCAATACATCTATGAAAACATCATGTACGTTAGGAAAAATCTGCATTTATTTAGTAAAAGAGGTGACAGACACCACTATAAGCTAATATGTAGCTTCGCAAACGGCCAGCAATTCCGCCTGGTATACTGTGCAGTATGACGGCAAATCCCCATGGACACCTCGACTATCTCACAGGAATATCTCTTGTGAGGCAGTCGAGGTAGTGCCGGACTTGAACCGGCTCAAAACCACTCCTGCTCTGCTAGTGTCCCCCTGACGTTGTCTGAGACCTTGTTTAGAATTTATAGAATTATTTTACATTTAGTTGTTTACATTACCATTTAAATGAAAATTTACGCTAAAGTACTATTTAAAACTATTTTTCTAATTTGTTACTTGAAACTTTATGTACTATGCTTTAGTCCTATACAGATTTCCTGGTTTTCCTTTCATTTAATTTATCATGTTTGTTAGAGCGATTTCATCCTTATAATTGACCCTAACGATCAATGCAATAAAAGTACAGGGTATAATTTTTTCAGATTTTAGCCGGTTCGATTCCCAGATGTGGGAGAAGAGAATTTTCGAAAATCTTTGAATGCAGTTTGCTTTCTATTCAAAAATAAAGGAATGTTTCCTTTGAGTAAAATTTTCTATCAGCAGTATTAAGAATACTTTCCCTCCAGGTGGCATTACAAAATTCCACCCTGTATATTTTCTAGGGAAAAATGTCCATATAAAGCCAAGCACAGAGTTTAGGTGTCCTTGTTTCTTTTAATGACTTTAGTTACAATTTCGGTACAATATTACAAAAAGATTTTTCGTGTTTTGCTTGTTTCCATCAATTTGCTGTTATTTTTAGTTATTTATCAATTCTACTCTGTATCTCTCCGCACAGTAGACCGGGTACTCAATCAGGATATGGGCTAACGACTCCACGGCTTCAGGTTCGCAAATGCACGCTGGGTTCTGATTACACTTAAAACGATGTAAGTATTCCGAGAACCCACCGTGCCCCGTCAAAATTTGTGTTACAATTCCGGCTGGTTTTATTTTGAGCACTATCCTGTAGGCGTCGATCGCGTTTGGGAGGAACATCTTAGTGACGCCTGCTGTTTCACCTTGCTGATACCTGCGGTTTCATACGTCAAACGACTCCATCCGGATCTGCCGCTTGACGAATGAAACAGGGCATAGGTCGTATTCCGGCTTCTTCTTCAACTTCAAGACAGCTTCCTTCGCCAACTGGTCGGCTCGCTTGTTTCCCTCCAACCCCGCGTGGGCCTTTATCCAGAACAAGGAGACACTCTTGTTCTGGAGCTTGCAGCGTCTAATGGTGTCCCTTGTTTCCACAGCCAGGGAAAGGGCCTTGTCTTCTGCCGCTCTTGGTAGGGCTAGAAGCTCAGCCTGGTAAACGGTGCAGTAAGACGGCAAGGCAAGTTTGAGGGCTCTAGTTTCGGTGGCGCCATTCCACACAGATAGCGCCGCTCCGACTTTGCCCTCAATCTTGCTGCCGTCTGTGAAGATCCGCACAGCGAAGTTGCTGTGGTTTCTGTATTGTTTCTCGTCTACCAGGCTTCCGAACTCTAGGTTCAGCTGGTCCGCGGGTTGTGGAGCCTTTGCTGTTGGAGCCATTCGATCGATCTCCCCACCTCCTAGCACAGGCTGGGGCAACCCCTTCTTGGCCTCGTAACGCGCAGCCACTTCCCGTACGCGGAGGTCAAGTGGAAGTATCCCAGCCAACGCCAGTGTCGAGGTTAGGGAGATCGTGCGGTAGGCTCTGCATAGCTTCTGAGCAAAACCCCTCTGGACCACGCTGAGCTGTTTAATTACTCCCACTTTTATGGCGGCAGGTGCCCGCTACCCCGCCCATGCTCAGGAGCGGGACATCGTACTTGAGCTTCCTTGTAATAACCATTGCACAGGTTTTATGTGGTGCAGATTTAAGCTTATTACTCAACGCCCCACTCCCGAACATACTCGAGGGCGGCATTGGTACTCCGCTGCCGCGGCAAATTGTCGCTCAGCGGACGGACTTCCGGCGGGATCTCATGGCGACATGGAGAGAGCGACTATCGCAACCCCGTGCAGGGCACGCCACAATAGTGGCAATAAGTCCCCTCTTTGAGGAGTGGCTGGAGAGACGCCACGGCGTCCTCACCTTCCGCCTGACGCAGGTTCTTTCCGGACACGGATGTTTCGGTAAGTTCCTGCACCGAATCGGGCGGGAGGAAACGCCCGGGTGTTACCATTGTGAGGTTCGACCGGAGGACACGGTGGAGCACACGGTGGAGGTGTGCCCCGCTTGGGTGGAGCACCGCCGTGTCCTCGTAGCGGCGATTGGCGGCGGCGACCTCTCGTTCCCGGCCTTGGTTCAATCCATGGTCCGGAGCGAGACGGAATGGGACGCCGTCACCTCCTTCAGCGAAGCAGTCATGCTAGCGAAGGAGGTGGCGGAACAGGACAGGGAGAGATCCTCACGTCCCGGCCGCCGCGGGAGACGCCCCGGGCGTCGGGGGCCACGTGGTGGCTTCTGGCCACCGTAGGCGCGGGCCTGTGGACGGGGAGCTATGGGCTAGCTCGCCGTCCGTACGTCTCATGACGACAGGCCGTGTCGACAGCGCGTTCGTGTTCTACGCGCGCCTCAAAGAGAGTCAGCAATAGGGAAGGGGTCCGCAAGGACCGAAGCCTGCCGGGGCTGCGGGACTATTCGAAAGAGATACCGTGGCCCCGGAACACAAAGGGCGAGGAAGGAACATGGATGGGTTTTAGTCAGTAAAAGTCTGACACTCCCTCCTGCTCCGCCCAGAGCGGGAGAAGTCATTTGATGATTTCCCATCCTAAAAAAAAAAAAAGGGCGGCATTGGCCTGTCTTCCTGTCAATTTCTAATGCTGTGTCACCATCGAAGATCAGAACCACGTCATCGGCGAAAGCCTGGCAATAGTCTCCACGTTCCTCCAGACCCTTCAGCAAAGGGTCGAGTATTAAGTTCCAAAGGATCGGACCGGCAATAGACCCTTGCACACACCCTTTGTTTGTGTGCCTAGGCTCCCTTTATATCCAACGATACAACGGTGATCAGCTTCTTCTCACTGAGCTTTCCTTTGATGTGTTGTATCATAATATAGAGAGAGTCCTCGGTGCTCCTCTGGGGCATAAAACCAAACTGACGAGTACTGAGCCGCGGGATAAGGTGCCACTTAAGCCTGGCTACTAGCATTTTCTCCAGAATCTTGCCTAAGACTGGCAGGAGGCCGACCAGCCTGTACGATTTTAGGGTGGTGTAGGAATCTACCTCTATCTACTTTCCAGGCCCAACGGATGTGTCCGTACTCCAGGCACTTGTTGGCCAGTGCAAGGAACGTCCCTGGGTCCTGGGTGGGAAATAACCTGAGCACAGATTTCATCTGTGAGACCGTCTGCCCCGGGTGCCTTCTTGCGGTTAAAACTTTCTACCGCGGTTTTCAGCTCCAGAGGTGCAAACGGCATGTTGTTCAACATGCGTTTGCATGACTGGCCGCCTCACGTGTCCGACGGTGGTCAGCGGTTTCTCTCTCCTCTAGGTCTTCGGGGTAGAAGGTCTCAGCCAGCAGCATTTTTTTTTGTTTTGGCAATGAGTGGGAAATCCCCGCGGACACCTCGACTATTTCACAGGAATTTCTCTTGTGAGACAGTCGAGGTAGTGCCGGACTCGAACCGGCTAAAACCACACTCCTGCCCCGCCAGTGTCCCTCTGACATTATCAGAGACCTTTTCCACTATAATGTTACTTGAATGGCTACTTGTCTTTTAGAAGGCCGAAGAGACCACACTCTTTTAAATAATGTTGCTTTAAATTGCTTCTATTTGCATACTCTATATAGCCCTCTACATTTCCTTCTTCTTTTATTTTAGTTTCTGTTTACTGTTATTAACTATTTTAAAAATTAATTTTGTTTGTATATGTAATGACGCTTAATTTCACATTCTCCTTTATATTCTACTACTATTTTACTGACTACATTTCCAAATTATACTTTCTATTCAAGCCGTGTTTACTCATGTCACCTACCCTTACATATATGGCCCCTGAAGTTCTCTGCACCTATAAGTTAGACTTTTGATTTTGGTTTTCATGATATTGCCCTATATATACTATATAACTAACGGAACCAATTTAACTAATATCTTATTTTGATGCCTAATATTCAGGATGAAGACCAGTATTGCTCCAGGTTCGACACAACTTGGCGACTCCACTAGAGCTGGCTCACGATCCAGTATAATTCTAGCCACCTTCTCAAGAAAGTGACTCCACTCTCACACAAACACTTTTGTGACACACTCTTTTAAAAATTTCAGGTATCCTTCTGTAGATGTATACAACATGTAACGTAATTAACGCACACCCTCAGACACCCCAATTAGTTTATTATGTTATAATCATAATACATGCACTGAATTTTTCATTAAACATGTATAAGCAATGATTATTTAATAAATTAGTTTTCCTAATTCCGGAAGAATGTTGTAGTCACAGTACAAATCAACGAACGCATACAGTCGCATACGTAGGTCTCATACCTACGTATGCGACTGTGTGAGTCTTGCTAGCCTTGTAGGTATTCGCTCGCGTTCGAGACAGCTGTTAACATCGCGTCGTCGCTCGACTCAACTTCAATAGAAAACTTCAATACATTTTAATGCCTGTTTTCTTAATTGATGTTTTAATTTAGAAAGCACTTCGTCATTTTTTATCAAAAGCGTTCACTATCCAATTTTTTAAAATAAACCAACGATTTAATACGTCCCCACAAAAAAAGTCGTCAAATCAGCTGATTGGGGATTCTCATCGAATTAATCCCATATTTCGTTTTGAAAACGAGTACGTGTACGCCAATCGGCTCCCCTGTCGATGGCTGTGTTCGGACGGAACGTTCCATGGCCACGAAGTAGCAGCTAACATAGTCCTACCCTCAGGTCTACTCTTGTACCATACCTTTGGTTGACTTGAATGTTCTGCCAGCTAGAACCACATTATCACCACACTGCACCGTGCCACACTATTAGTTACCATTTCACTGAACATTTTGTGTCAATTATTCGAAAGACATCGCGATATTTGCATACACTGTACGGAAGGTAGCGCGAGACTAAATATTGTTTACATTTATTTAAGTTAGCTTTCATCGCCCGCGCCGCCCGTTGTCATGATGGCTATCTCGCTCTATCCCACGTTTTTAATTTGCACGAGAAAGGGAACGAAAACTGGTACGACATATTTTGCATTTTGTTGGTATGGGTAACTATTGTTTCCTTTGTATCCAGTGTCTGTAAGTGTGTGCATGCGGTTAAATCGCCAAGTTTACTTCAACTGTTTTTGTAAAGACTTAACTTGCTTGAAATACGGTTCATTTTTCTTTATTTTGTATTGAATGGTGGAATTTGTATGAATACAAATAAAACTGCACTTTTAAAAGTCTTATTGCCTTGAGTTACGGTCCATTTCAGTTTGCTTGGACTATACAGGGGTAGTGTGACTATAAATTAAGTAGCTTTAATTATTCTTGGGATAAAAAATTACCTATATTAAAAATCATAGAAATCGATTCAGTAAACGATTCTGAACAAAGTTATTTCAGGATGTGCGTTAATTATGTTACATGTTGTATAAAGAACTAGTATTTGCTTGGGTGCGCGAGCTGCACGCAGCTCGCGGATTTCGTGTTTTCAGAAGTTTTTCCTTATCCTTACAAAATTTTGAGAATCCATAGGAATCCTTAAATTAATTGGAAAATCCGTTAGAATTACCCCTAAATCAGTAAGAGAACCCTTAAGAACCCCTAAAACATTTGAGGAGTATAAAAAAAACATCACCCTAAGGTGTGCTTGTCGTCGTCCCTGAGTTACGCTTCACCCAGTCCCCGTTCGCTCCGCTCAGGCCCTACCTACCACCGGACAGGTTTCGAGGCCTACTATAATATTTGTTTAAGCACCTGATGGCTATCTCTAACCGTTGTGAAGTTCCAGCCTTTTCAATTTTAGGGGAGGTTGGGGAGGGGAGCTTCACCTACTCAACCTTCGTTACGCTACGTACTCTACTCGGTCTCGCAGGTTCGCTCCACTTAGGACTTACCTACCCCCGGAAAGCTACTACCTCTCAATTTTAGGGGAGGTTGGGGAGGGGAGGATATAAAAATTTCAACGCCCCATAATAATAAAGTATAGCAAAAATCAAAATGCCGCTCCGTGACCTAGTTTCCGAGATACGATGGGGAAGGGGTGAAGGTGGGGAGAGGGGGGAATTTTGAAAAATGATACACCAACAATGAAAAATAAAACACTTGATGGCTATCTTTAACCGTTATGAAGTTACAGCCCTTTCAATTTTAGGGGAGATTGGGGAGGGGAGCTTCACCCACTCAACCTTCGCTATACTCGGTCTCGCAGGTTCGCTCCACTTAGAACCTACCTACCCCCGGAAAGCTACTACCTCTCAATTTTAGGGGAGGTTGGTGAGGGGAGGGTATACAAATTTCAACGCCCCGCAATAATAAAGTATAGTAAAGATCAAAATGCCGCTACGTGTCCTAGTTTCCGAGATACGATGGGGGGAGGGCTGAAGGGGGGGAGGGGTGAGAAGTTTTGAAAAATGATTTCAACTAATTCGGGGCCCCTTCTTACGAATTTGAAAAAAAAATGTTCCAAGTCTCTTAACTTCCGAGATCCACCTAAAGGGGGGGAGAAGGGGAGAAAGGGGGACAATTTAAAAACTGGTTTTTACTTTTCCGAGCCTCCTCTATACGAATCCGTAAAAAAACCAAAATACGGGTCTCTTAGTTTCCGAGATACGATAGGGAAGGGGGAGAAGGGGGGTGAAAAGGGGAGGTTTGGCACTTTTTCCATAGGTTTGAGAGTTATTTGTTTACGAATCTGTAAAAATATACCCCCCTCCCCATCCACCATCAGGGAGAACAATTCTGTCAGTGAGTGAGTGAGTCAGTGGTAATTCAGCTTTATACCTTTGACTAGTTTGCTTGGGTGCGCGAGCTGCGCGCAGCTCGCGTGTTTGGTGTTTTTGAGAAGTATTACTTACCCTTATAAAATTTTGAGAATCAATGGGCACCCCAAAATGAATTGAAAAATCCGTTAGAATTACCCCTAAAACAGTATGAAAACCCCTACGGACCCCTAATAAAACCTTATTTAAAAAACTCTTCCTCCCTTTTCCCATAAAAATCATTACCGTTAAGTTTGCTGAGTTACGCTTCACCCACTCAATCATCGTTACGCTACGGAGGTCGCCACCTCCCGCCTTCGCTCCACTCAGGACCTAGCTACCACCGGACAGGTTTCGACACCTACTATAATATTTGTTCAAACACCTGATGGCTAGCTCTAACCGTTATGAAGTTACAGCCCTTTCAATTTTAGGGGAGGTTGGGGAGGGGAGCTTCACCCACTCAACCTTCGTTACGCTACGGAGGTCGCCGGCTCGCTTCGCTCGCCACCTCCCCCCTTCGCTCCACTCGGTCTCGCAGGTTCGCTCCACTCAGGACCTATCTACCACCGGAAAGGGGAGGTTTGGGAAGGGAGGGTATAAAAATTGTAACGCTCCTCAATAATAAAGTACAGTCAAAATCAAAATGCCGCTACGTGTCCTAGTTTCCGAGATACGATGGGGGGAGGGGTGAAGGCGGGGAGAGGGGAGAGTTTTGAAAAATGATTTTGACCAACTCTTTGCCCCTTCTTACGAATCTGAAAAAAAAAATGTTCCTAGTCTCTTAACTTCCGAGATCTGCCTAAAGGGGGGGAGAAGGGGGGAAAGGGGAGCAACCTTTAAAACCGGTTTTTACTTTTCCTAGCCTCCTCTATACGAATCCGTAAAAAAAACAAAATACGGGTCTCTTAGTTTCCGAGATACGATGGGGGGAGGGGTGAAGGGGGGGAGAGTGGGGAGTTTTGAAAAATGATTTCGACTAATGCATTGCCCCTTTATACGAATCTGAAAAAAAAAATGTTCCAAGTCTCTTAACTTCCGAGATCCGCCTAAAGGGGGGGGAGAAGGGGGGAAAGGGGGACAACTTTCAAAACTGGTTTTTACTTTTCCGAGTCTCCTCTATACGAATCTGAAAAAAAAAATGTTCCAAGTCTCTTGGTTTCCGAGATACGATAGGGAGGGGGGAGAAGGGGGGCGAAAAGGGGAGGTTTGGCACTTTTCCCATAGGTTTTAGAGTTAGTTGTTTATGAATCTGTCAAAATATACCCACCTCTCCATCCATCATCAGGGAGAACAATTCTGTCAGTGAGTGAGTGGTAATCGAGCTTTATATAGTATAATGATCTGTCCACGAAGTAGGTAGACACAATAGTTAAACAATGGTGTCTCGAACAAATCGGTCCTTTGACGGATCATGATAGTATAAAACTTTATATATTATAATAACTAGTATTTGCGTGCTGCGCGAGCTGCAAGCAGCTCGCGTTCTTGTGGTGGTAGATTTTTCACTTTTAAAACCCCTAAATGTAGTAAAAATGTCAAACATAACCCTAGTCTTCCACTTTTCAAACTCTAGTGAAATGCCAAAGAAAGCTCAAAAGGACCTGAAAGGTTTCCACTTATTTATTTATTTATTTATTCAGTAGTATACATACATATCATACATTTAAGTTGGTGCCAACATAAACTCATTAGAGTTTTACCGTGCACCAAGATCATCGACTACATAATTTAGAAATAGATCCACTTAGGTAGGTACTTGGTTAAAAATAAAGAAACAACCACAAGAGTTACAACGGGTATTTGGCGAAATAATATTTGATACCAACAAGCGAGCCTCGGTGACCAATCCGACCGTCCGTTCATAAAAAACAGAAGTAGGTAGTGGAGGAAGTTTTAAATGGTACAGGTTGTTCCTAAAAGTATATTACTTAGTAATGTTTTTTTTTTTTAATGTTATGTGATGATTGGTTTGTGTTACTCTTACTTTATAGTGTATGCTCTAAACTATTTATCTATGAAGAATTCAATTAATAATATCTTTAATTAAATATTATTATTATTAATAGACATCCTATCTATCTTCAGTGCTAATATTTCGTAAAAAATGTTGCTTTAATTTGTATTTTATGTTTTTCTGGGTTAGTTTATCCCTCAATGCTATAGGTATTTGATTAATAAGGTAAGGTATTATATACTTTAGCGATCTCTTGCCGTGCAAATTCGTGTACTTTGGAAGTAACAGCTTAGCATTGAGGACGCTACGAGTCCTAATCTCATTCATGTTGAAGGTTCTGGTTTTCTTTAAATTTTCATTGAAAAACTCTTCTTTTAATAGTACATAATTATTTGGTTTTTTCATGTATAGGTAAAATCTTACAGAATTCAAATAATTTATGGTATTCATTTACGTATTTCTTCTTAATGTTATGCGGGACAATTGCTTTTAATATACGTAATTGGAGCGCGTAGATTTGATCAAGGTGAGTCTTATATGTCCTACCGTAGCTCGACAGACCATAGGATATCGTTGATTCGGCCAGGGCTTTGTAAAGCATTAACAGGGTTTGATATGGAATTTTGCATTTTATAATAGAGAATTTGGCTAATATACATCTAAGTTTATCACAAACGCCGTTAATGTGCTCCTTCCAATTAAGTCGGCTATCAATGGTAAGTCCTAGATATGCTTGGCTATCAACGAGATCTATGGAGTCACAGCTAGGCTTGGCTACTTTATCATGCAAACACTCGTGGCAGTGAGATGTTAATTTAGGCAAGGAAGTACTTCTATTTTGTCTGGTACTGATGTACATTAACTTGGTCTTACAAGCATTTAATACTAGACCCGCGTCATGAGACCATTGAGTCAACAAATCAAAGTCCTCCTGTAGTTGCCTTTGGGCATCATTTACACTCTGTCCAGCGGCTACAAGGCAGGTGTCGTCGGCAAATTGGTATATTTCGCACTTTTTTATGACATTCACAAGGCTATTTACATAAGTGAGGTAGTGCAGTGGCCCAAGAACAGAGCCTTGCGCCGTTCCCTCAGTTACGATGACCGGTTCACTAGTCCCGTCACTGACTTTGACCATGTATTTTCTGTCATCAAGATAGTTTTCGCACCAATCGAGTAGATTGCCTCTAATTCCGCTGTCATGAAGACACACAAGTAACCGGTCATGTCTGAGCGTGTCGAATGCTTTGCTGTAATCTATAAATACTACTAAGACGTGCTTTTTTTCATTTAAGTGTTTATGAATACTATCTGTGAACGTTGATAGCAGCTGTGTGGTATTCTTTTTTGGTTGGAAGCCATATTGTTTTTCATTTAGGATTTTATTTTTTTCATAGAATTCGTGTATTTGTTTACAAATGTATTTCTCTATTATTTTGTCAATAGTAGGCAATATAGTAATGGGTCTGTAGTTGTTGTAATCCAGCCTGCTTCCTTTTTTGTGAATCGGTCTGACAATCCCTGTTTTAAGTGTAGATGGATATTTGCATGTTGATATGCATAGATTAATTAATTTTGAGATCACGGAGGTGATTGTCGTGCCCAACATTTTGATATCTATGGCTCTAATTCGATCTATTCCTGGGGCTTTATTATTGTTCAAAGCCATAATTACTTTTTGTACTGTGTCAGGCTCTGCAGGCTTTAAACGCATTGTAACATTAGCTGGGGTTGTATACTCTGCTTTATTTAACAATAGTTTCGCGCACATAAGAATAATTAGCTTTACGCTTTTATCGAAAGTATGCGCAAAGTTATTAGCAATATCTGTAGAAGTTAAGTTAGTTTTATTAAATGAATTCTGAATAGCATCGTCAATGGAATTTTTTATTCTTCCTGCAATTCGATTAAGAATTTGCCACAGCTGTCTAGTATTGCTCTTATTTGATACAATTTCTGATTTTATGTTATTGTTTTTAGTTTTGTTTATTATAGTATTTACATAGTTTCTTGATTTATTATATTTTTGTTTTAGGACTACGTTATTGGAGTCTTTTATCCACTTCATGAATAGCTTATCCCGATGTTCACAGGCTTTGATTATTTTTTTATTCATCCATTCATTTTTACTACGCGATACACTACTTTTAATTTTGGTTTTATATTCAGATTTTTTATAACATTCTTTGAACTGTGTATGTATGAAATTATATAGAATTAAGGGGCATTTTATATCCTGGGTTTTTTCCCACTGGATTCCATCGAAACATTTCTTCAGTTGCTGATTATTTAAGCAGGTCTTGTAATTTGGGACAACCTGTATACGCGCGCCAGAACATGCGAGCATCACTGCGCGATGATCAGCCAGTGTGGTACCGAGTGCCGCCGTAAATAGGTCTTGTGTACGGGATCGCGCATAGATATGATCAATACAAGATTTACTTATTTTTCCGTTAGATATTGCTACTCTTGTGTGTTCAGTGATCCCACACACAAGGCCTACGCTACATAACATGTTATTGTATTTAAGTCTTACAGGATTATCATTTTTTAAATCGATGTTAGTGTCTCCCAATAAGTACAATTCTGTGTTTATAGTGAACTTTTGTAGTGAAGTTTGTAGTTCGTCAATAAATAGAATCTTACTCGAGCTAGGTGGTCGATTTACCGCACACAGGTTGGCAGTATAGTTCGATTGGGTGGTGACGGTACAGAATAAGCTTTCAAAGTGTATAGTTTTTACTCTTATTAGGCTACATTTATGTTTATTATTCACAAACACTATAATGCCACCACCCCTTCGGGACTTACGCAAAGCTGTGTACATTCGATACCCACTTATTTGATACAAAACACTATTGTTTTCTGATATATTACTTTCAGTTAGAATTATGACATCGATACATTTTTTTGCGCTTAGGATCATTTGTTCTAACGCAGAGAAGTTTATGATTATTGATCGAATATTAATATGCATGCACAATAAGTTAAGTTGATGGTTAGGGGTACAGTTTATGAAGTCGTTAACATTTATACAGTCATTAATCTCATTAATATCACAAAAAGAATTCTCCATTTTTTTATTCAGACGTTCGTTATTATTAACTGTCGTGCTTTATTAACTTGCGAAAGCGATGGCATGCCGACTTACTGTTTCTTGTTAGCTAGTCCGTGTATGTCATTCATGGTTCGTAGGATACTAACTTTTCCACCGTCTTCCTTGCGAGCTTTGACCAGTCCACTTTTGAACCACACGTACTTGAAATTGTGTTTGACTTTTAGCTCCTGCTTGGCATTCCAGAATAGTTGCTTGTGGTGTTTTGTCATGGCTTCTCTCACATATACGACATTTCCATTATTGTTTTCGCTAGGAAGTACATCAGAGACTGTTGGCTTGACACTTTTGGCGGCCGTAATCCAGTTTTCCTGTACGTTTTCGTCTATGAGCTCCACCAGTATGTTGGCCGACTGTTCTTTCCATCCATGGAGTCTGCGTGCACTTTTGATCTGTTCTTTAGGCTGATTTATCTTAAGTGCAATGTTATCCACTAGAAGTCTAACATCTTCCTTGTTTTGAGTAGGCACATTTGCAATCTCTACGTAATTTGCAAACTTCTCTTGTTCGATCTCTTGAAGACGTTGTTCTAGTACACCTACACGGGTTTCTAGGTTATTATTTTTATTTAGTAGTTCCGCATTCTTACGCTCAAGAGCCTTGATAGTCTGCTTGAAAGCTTCCATAGACTCCATTGCTTTATCAAGTTTGTCGCTGTGGAACTGCAATGAATCGCTTAGTTGTGCCATTTCGCTTTTAATTGCTTTTTCAACCTCTTAAGTGATATTGCTTAATAAACTTTTTGCATTTATTTGGACTGGTGTATCGTCCTCTTCATCGTCATCTTCAGGTATAATGACGGATGAGTTACGTCTCGGAGTTTCCTGCTGACATTCGTGGCAAGTCCACTCTAGGCTGGATGCAGCCTTTAATGCAACAATCTGTTTATTAGTTAATCCTGTACATTTTGGGTTCAAATGCACTATCCGCTCGCACTCGCTGCACTCTAACCCCGGTGAAGTTTTAGTTATATTCTTTTTACAAATATCGCACTTGGACATTTTTATTAAAGCTGAGGGTATGACTTGATTAAGCTCTTTATGATTCTAAATGAGCAACACCAAATCACTCGAAAACGATAGCCATATCAACATTTTTTGATAAAATCAAGTCCCCCATTTGAGAAGTAGACACCCTTCTAAAATATTGAATGAATCGTTAAAAATCCGTTAAGTACCTCCGTTGGAAGTTTTTTAAATTTTTATTGGTCTTTTTAAACCTTTTTTCAGCAGTACAAAAACCCTTAGGAACCCCTAAATCAGTATGTATCCACCCGAAGAGGCCTAATCCACCTAAACTACATCTGTATACCAAGTACCAACATACAACTACACTTTTCTAAAATCAAAGTACCTAGCATAATTACATTTAAAATATGTTTACTATATTTTTCTTTATGATAATTAAACTGAATTAAATAAATATTATGTTAGTGTATATTTCCACTTAACCATCACTCTCTAATCATCTTATTTTCGTTCACGCAGTAGGTAGGTAAACTTACATTTTATTATGACTCCACTCAGCAGCGAAAAGTCACGTGACCCAAAATGGTTAACAGCGAAGTTTCGCGATATTCGCGAAATATTCGCAGGTATTTTGGACACCATAGTTAAAAACACTTGACGATCGCAAACTACAAAATATATATCTAAATAAAATTTACAGTGAATAGCTGATTAATTATGGAATATAAATAATAAAAAAAAAATATCTAATATTAATTTGATACTCAAAAAAAATGTAGAACTTGAAAAACAGTGATGAAAACAAATAGTTTGCTATTAAAACATTAATTTGAATTTTTTTAAATATAAAATTTTATTTAAAATAATTTTAAAATAAACTAGATTATATTTCCTTTCCAATAAGACCATAATCTTATTAGTTTATTTACTATAGTCTAATTAGAAATTAATTGGAATTTGTAAACTCACTGTTTATTTTGCCGCCTGCGCCTGCGCCTGTTTTTTGAACACTATTATTTACGTACTTACAACTTTACGAAGCCAGTTGTTTTTGTTTGTACAATTTAACAATATTCTCACTATACTAATTAAGCACTATTTATCCGTTAACACACACGTTTTAATCACAATTAACACTTATTTCTTATTTAAAAACCATCACTAAGGTAAATATACCTAAGTACCACTTTTTCGGAGGCGAAATAATCAATTTCGAGTTTCGAAAACTAGATTTCCTATAGCATACTATTGGAGCACAGTTCTTCACGATTAATTTGATATATAACACTAACCGAATGTAACAATATACATAACAAAACAATTGAAATACGATATTCGCGATAACGAAACACGTTACGTAATGGCGGAGTTTGTTTACACTAAAATTTTTACTAAATTAAGACATTTGTCAATTGAATCGTGCTATGTCCTGTGGTACGTAGTTGAGAAATATTGTAGAGATGGGACGTAAACCATTCAATTCACTCCAATCCATAGACAAACACGTTTAAATCGATATTTAAAAAACTATTTTAACGTTAATCGCTACTGGATACTACTACTATCCACCCACCGTCAATGTCAAAAGCTACTGGATAGTACTACTATCCGCGCTCGGCTCAGTGTAAGATTACAAATTATTGTAAACATTATTAGATTACTGGGGTGACACTCAGCACAATGCTGCTCACGTCTGGGTTACGTGACTTCTTACGGAACTTAATGGAGACTTTCTGTTCCTCGTCGCCGAGGCCGTGAAAGATCTCCCGGTTCTGGTTCCTAAAGGCTCTGAGCACTTCTTCGTCGCTGTGTACTAACAGCACGTCCCTAAGAACCAGAAGCGGGTTTCGATTTTTCACTTCCTCGACGACGAGGTTCTCTCCGGCCTTCTCCAGTCACGCTTTTAATTTTCGCCTCTCCTCCGTCGTTGCGCACCCCATGATCACCTTCTGGTCTTTGGCCTTTCGGACCCTCTCTACGCGCACCCAGCCCTCCTTCGCATCTACTGCCTTCCTCACTCTTTCGAGGATTTCGTCCCCCGTATCCATCTCCTGAGTTAGTAGGTGCCGATCAAAAATTTGGAGTTTTGGTCAAAAAACCAGTTTTTGAATCGAAAAATTTTGAATTTCACCCCACAACCTGGAAACCGGGACACTGGACGCGGACCAGAATTCAGGGATGAAGGGTGAGAACTATTTAAAGTGAAGTATTTTTTGCAAAATAATTTAAAAACAATTAATTTTAAAGATAGCCTATAAAAATTCGAAAAATTCCTGACTGTTAGTAGGGATAAAGTCCTGACGCGCGTGTAAATGCGTGCGATATGGCCAGAAGGTAGGCGGAGGCCTAGTTTAGTCTAAATACGCTGAAAACAGATGCAAAATCGCACGTCTAGAAGTGAAGATATCAACGTTTTTGTTTTTTACTTGATCCCTTAGGTGAATTTTGGTACTAGCAGCAATGTATGAAAATCACAATTTTTAAAAAATATGTATGTTTTATTCGAGCTAGGATCGCGGGCGAGGGGTCCAGAGACGCGTCTCCGCGCGGGCTAGCTATGTAAGGAATAAAACGGGGTAGGTGCCGAACAAAAATTTTGAGTTTTGGTCCAAAAACCAGTTTTTGAACCAAAAACAATTGATTTTCGCCCCACAACCTGGAGACCGGGACACGGATCCCGAACCAGAATTCAGGGATTAAGGGTGACCACTATTGTAACTATAAGCTAACGTTATTTTTGCAAAAAAAGTGGAAGAAACACTAAATTTTGAGGATTTACTTTGAAAAATCGAAAAATTCCTAAGTGCGGTAAAGGATGAAGTCCTGACGCGCGTTTAAATGCGTGCGATATGGTCAGAACGTAGGCGGAGGCCTAGTTTAGTCTAAATACGCTGAAAACAGATGCAAAATCGCACGTCTAGAAGTGAAGATATCAACTGCTCAGGTTTTTTTTTTTTTTTAATCGAGTGTCCTCTGATCAGAGACCTTTTTAATCCTAATCTTTATAAACTAAATACATCCATACCAGTTCCCGCTTTTATGCCTCTCGTACGTTCATTCTTCATACTTTGTCTTTCTTTCATTCCATCATCTTTTATGTCTCAAGGGTGGGACGCCCTTCTACTTTTCCTAATCTGTTTCTATTCCTCTTTTATTGTTTTCAGGGATAACTCAAGACACAATTGTTTTTATTGTTCCACACAGTATTTCTTATTCTAGCATAATATTTAATTCTTAATACTATTACACATGTGTTATCAGTTTACATGTTATATATATCTATAATTATTTCTAGCCAAATATTTCTATTCTTAGTTTATCTTATTTCTATTTCATACTATTACATTTGTTTTTTGCAACTCTTAAAATGCTAAATGCTATTACATATATTTGTCATAGGTTTACTACACTCTTATATTAAATTACATGTTACGAAAGCCTTACATTAACACTTTTATTAACCCAATACCCTATAATAACATATTTTACATAACAACATTTTTAATTTACAGGTTTTTACGACTTAATTTTTGACAGCTAGAGTCTTATAATTAACAACTATACATTAACATTATATTATTATTATTATATATTATATATACTATATAAAGCTTTCACTTGGACTTGGAACATTTTTTTTTTCAGATTTGTATAAAGGGGCTGATTGTTAGTCGAAAACATTTTTCAAAACTCCCCACTCTCCCCCCTTCACCCCTCCCCCCATCGTATCTCGGAAACTAGGACACGTAGCGGCATTTTGATTTTGACTATACTTTATTATTGAGGGGCGTTGAAATTTTTATACCCCCCTCCCCTACCTCCCCTAAAATTGAAAGGGCTGTAACTTCATTACGGTTAGAGATAGCCATCAGGTGTTTGAACAAATATTATAGTAGGCGTCAGAACCTGTCCGGTTGTAGGTAGGTACTGAGCGGAGCGAGCCTGCGAGACCGAGTGGAGCGAAGGGGGGAGGTGGCAAGCGAAGCGAGGCGCCGACCTCCGTAGCGTAACGAAGGTTGAGTGGGTGAAGCGTAACTCAGGGACGATGACAAGCAAACATTAGGTTAATGTTTTTTTTATACTTTTCAAATGTTTTAGGGGTTCTTAAGGGTTCTCATACAGATTTAGGGGTAATTCTAACGGATTTTCCAATTCATTTAAGGATGCCTATGGATTCTCAAAATTTTATAAGGATATGAAATGCCTCTCAAAAACACCAAACACGCGAGCTGCGCGCAGCTCGCGCACCCAAGCAAACTAGTTATTTTATATAACCTTTAATACAGCCTTGATAACATTTACTTAACTTTTAAATTTAATTCTAAATTCTGACAGCTCGGGTTCTTAACACTAGGTTTCCAACAACTATTGTTTTATGATTAACATCCAATATTTTAAATCTTTAATTTCACGGCGATCACTTTTTATGTATTCTAGTAATACATAGAAGTATATCTACTTTCTTAAACTTTGTTACTTTTAACGACTTTTTCAGCAATTTCCTCACAATATTTTAAAAACTTTTTCCTTAATTTTGAATTCCCCATTATTGTCGGAATATTTTCTAATTTTATTTCCACATCTATTTCTGATTAAATGTTATGCTTGTTTATCGCGAATGTTGGGCACTCTGTGATTAAGTGTGGGATGCTCTCATTTTTAGAGGGGTCACAGGGGCTCTCCTTGCACTTGAAGCGATTCAAGTACTCGGAGAACCCGCCATGCCCTGTAAGCACTTGTACTAAAAGTGGGTTGAGGTCAATTTTCCTGACTATGGGGTAGGCAGCAATTGCGTCCGGGAGAAAATTTTTTGTCGTTGTGGCCGTTTCGTACGACCCGTATCTCTCGCTCCATTCGGATTTGTCGCTTGACGAATGAAGCCGGACACAGGTCGTAGTGGGGCCATGTCTTGCTGCCTATCGCGGCCTCTTTCGCCAACGGCTGAGGGGTGTTTCATAGCCAGCTCCGAGGCTTTGTGCAGAGCAAATAGTTCGGCCTGATAAACGGTGCAGAAATGATCCAGTTAGAACTTTTGGGCTTTAACCTCCACCCCATTCTCCCATAGGCTCAGAGCTGCACCGACTTTACCTTGGATCTTACTTCCGTCGGTGAAGATCTTTGCGTGCGTGGGTTCTTGCTGGTCCATCTCTGCATCGTTCGTCACACACTTGAACTGTACACCAACTTGGCTGGCTGGGTGTGGTAATTCCGTGTAAGGAACTGGGGTTTCGATGTCTCGGTCTCCTGTCGTTCTCCGGGAGTATCCTCTTTTCTCTTCATAAAAAGAAGCTGCTTCCCGGATCCTAAGGTCCAGAGGAAGCAGTCCGGAGAGTAACAGGGCCGAGTTCAGCGATGTTGTCCTGTACGCCTTTATGATCTTCTGCACAAAGCCCCTCTGGACGGTGTCCAACTGTTTCCGCATCCCTTTTTTGTTTGTAGCCGGTGCCCAAGCACTGGCAGCATACATTATGACTGGCTCCACCACTGCGGTGTATATGGTCCTGATAATTTCGGGCTTCAGGCCCCAGCTGATTTTTGCGGCTCTTGAGAGCTGTTTGTATAGGTTTAACGCCTTCCTCGTGACGTTCGAGGTGTGGGCGTTAAATGTTAGCTTGTCGTCAACTGTGAGCCCCAGTATCTTGATTTCCCGAGACAGGGCAATGTCCTCACCGCCCATGTGCAGAAGTGGTGAATCGTATTTCAACCTCTTTGTGACCACCATAGCTTTAGTCTTGTGTGGCGCAAAGTTCAGTTTGTTTCCGACTCCCCACCTCTGAACATGAGCGAGACTTGCATTAGCCTGTCTCTGGACATCAAGCGCTGTTTCAAATCAAAAAAGTCAAATCAGGACCACATCATCCGCGAATGCCTGGCAATAATCGCCACGTTGTTCAAGCTCTTTGAGCAGGGGATCCAGGAGCAGGTTCCAGAAAGTGGGTCCACCTATGGAGCCTTGTACACATCCTTTTGAGGTTCCCTGTGCGAACTCTGCTCCGGCATACCGTACCCTTACCTTCCTGTCCAGTAGATAGCTGTCTACCAGACGTCTCAGGTTTATCGGGCACGGCGTTCCTGCCAGTCGGCATTTCATGGCTGGCCACCAGGCATTGACGAAGGCTCCCTCTATGTCCAATGATATGACGACGACAATCTTCTTCTCTTCAAGTCTATCTCTAATGTGTTTTATCAGGTCATAGAGGGAGTCCTCCGTGCTGCGCTGCGGCATGAAACCGTACTGGCTCCTGCTAGCTTGTGGCGATATATGCCATCTAATGCGACGGACCAGCATTTTCTCCAGTATTTTCCCCAATACAGGCAGTAGCCCAATCGGCCTGTACGATTTGGGGTGCGCATAGTCGTCCTTGCCTGGCTTCCTAAGGACCACGACTACTGCCTCCTTCCAAATGATCGGAAAGTGGCACAGAGAGAGACATCGGTTCAAAACTGCTAGGAACAGTTGCGGGTTGTGGGTAATAGCCGCCCTGCATATGTCCGCTGTTAGGCCGTCAATACCCGGAGCTTTCTTCGGATTGAACCTGAATGCGGACCACTTTAGTTCCTCCGCCGTGAACAAAGGATCAAATGCCTCACCATTCGCACTGTCGTTCACTCTATTAGCCAGCTCACGTATTCTATTGTGGTCCGCATTATCATCCTGTGTTTTATCCTGCAACTGCTCAGGTTAGGTTCGCTCAGGTTAGGTTCGCTCAGGTTAGGTTCGCTCAGGTAAGGTTTTTTTTTTTTTTTTGGCAGGAGTGGGAAATCCCCGCGGACACCTCGACTATCCCACAGGAATTTCTCCTGTGAGACAGTCGAGGTAGTGCCAGACTCGAACCGGCTAAAACCACACTCCTGCCCCGCCAGTGTCCCTCTGACATGATCAGAGACCTTTGTATCGGAGTTTTGCCTTATGTGTCTCTGAAGTTTAGGAGGCCGAATAGACCACGCTCTATTTATTTATGTTTTGACTTATTAATTTAATATCTATTCATGTACCAATATTTGTTTATCTTTATTATTTATGTTTTTATTTTTATTGTTTACTGTTATTCTACTTTTTTAAATTCAGTGAATTCGACTATTGAAATATAAAATCTGTTAAAACAATATGTCCTTTAACTATTAATTACAATTTTTTACCAAATATAATTTAAAATTTTGCCCTTTTATAACCCAGTTTCTACAGTTATTTTACTTTTATTTCGTTCTATGTCATTTTTAGTTTTTATTCTTTGATATTGAAGCCATATACTCAATATATAGTTTTATATCAAATATTTTAAATTCACAAGTAGATATAATTTAGATCTGATCAATTCGACACAACTTAACGATGCCACTAGGGCTGTCTTCGGTTCTCGTATAACTTGAGACAGTTTCTCATGATACTGACGCAAGTTGCAGTTTTTACTCTTGACAACCCTAGTGGTTCGATTTATGCGACTGCCATCTGGTTGTGCCGAATTGATGATCACCTCGTGGTACGCGGAAGTGGGCGCACTGACAACTTTAGCAATAAGCTATTGATGCTCTGGCGAATGCGTCCCACTTCCTGCGTACCGGGCATTCACTGCTAAACGCATTGTGCTGGCGCTCGCCCATCTCGGCTCTGGTGCAGTTCACGCACACCGCTGCCTCACAACTGAGTTTGACTGGGCAGTCCACCCTTAAGTGTGGACCGCCGCAGTGGCTGCACAGGTCAATAGGCTCCGTGCAGAGACGCTTGCCGTGACCATATGCTAGGCAGCGGGTACACTGCACCAGAGGCGACTGGTCCTCAACGCGTACTCTCTGGAGGTCAATGCGGAGCTTGCCTCCAGAGAGTGCCCGCTTCCAGACCGTGGGTGACACGCTCAGCACAATGCTGTTTACGTGCGGGTTTTTAGCCTTCCTCCTAAACTTCACCGACATTCTATGTTCCCTGTCGTCAAAATCGTGAAAAATCTCTCGGTTCTGGTTCTTATGGGCCTTCAGTACTTCTTCATCGCTGTGCACTGACAGCACGTCCCTAAGAACCAGAAGCGGGTCTCTGTTCTTCACCTCCTCGACGACGAGGTTCTCTCCGGCTGCCTCTAATCGCGCCTTAAGCTTGCGCCTCTCCTCCTTTGTTTCGCACCCCATAATTACTTTCTGGTCCTTTGCCTTCCTTACTCTTTCTACACGCACCCAGCCCTCCTTCGCGTCCACCGCTTTTCGCACCCTTTCGAGGATTTCGGCCCCCGTATCCATTTCCTGTGTTGAGGAAACAACCACTGAGTGCAACGTCTTTTGCACCAGGACTGACGCCCCGGTGTGGCACTTTCCGACGGCCGCTACACTCGCGTAGGTTGTCTCCCCCACACTTTCTCTGCTGGCCAGACTGTCTCGGAGTCTGTCGAGTTTCTCGGAGTTGTCTTTTAACTCCGAGATGTGCTCCTTCATGGTTCTCAGGAGCTCAGTCTGGCCAGCAAGAACCTCAATGGAAGTGGGATGGGGGCCGAAGTCAGCAGTGGGCGCGGGTTCCGGTACGGCAATGGGTGCGGCAGGGGCCTTGTCGCGTTCGGACTCCTTGACTAGCTCAAAAAGCCTGTTTATGGCCTCGAGCACCGCAGTCTTTATGTCGGTCCTGAGGTTGCGCGAGTTGCCTAAATTTAGCTTAGCCTTGTTCAGGCAAGCTCTCGCCTCCTCAGTGCGACTGCGGTTCCTCGCCTCAGGCTTCTTGAGCAGTGTCAAGAAGTCCGCAGGAGCTCGGCGCGTCCCCGGAGTAGCAGGGTCCCCCCGCGAGGCGGAAGGAGTGTCCTCTCCGAAGGAGATTCTCCTCCTCGCGTCAGCGGAAAAAGGACCTGCCTTCTCCGACGATCGCGTCGAGCCCCCGGAGCCTAATGTTCTCAGGGTAGCTGATGGGGTGCGGAAAATATTCAGATTTGGGAGCAGGTAAAGTCAGAACAGAACCCTGTAAAGAGGGGAACGGAACAACAATATCTGCTCGAGAGAAGAGGTTTAGAGAGTACACTGGTACTTATGTGACCCTGTAAAGCGGGGAACACAGTAAGTATAATTAACGAAATCAAAAGATTATAAATACAAGAAAGTCATACACTAATTATAGTCGTCCTCTCAAGAACGACTGTCACAATAAATGACTAAATAATATATAATAATAAATATCTAAAACGGTAAAATGTCGTATAAACAAAATATTTACACGTAGTCTGTATAGATAAAAACGAGCTTACCCTACGAAATTTCTATCTACAGGCCTTTAACACACTAAAAATTAAGGTTAAATTTGAAAAAAAATATAAAATCAAAATTTTGCCGAAAACCCCACGTCTACAATTTTTTCGAGCTAGGATCTTGAGCGACGGGTCCAGAGACGCGTCTCCACGCGAGCTAGCTATATGTGGAATAAAAACGGGTAGGAACCGATCAAAAATTTTGAGTTTTGGTCAAAAAACCAGTTTTTGATCCAAAAAATTTATTTTCACCCCACAACCTGGAGACCGGGACACGGATCGCGAACCAGAATTCAGGGATGAAGGGTGAGTACTATTTATACTATAAACTGAAACAATTTCTGCAAAAAATTTGGAAAAAACACTAAATTTTGAGGATTTACTTCGAAAAATCGAAAAATTCCTAAGTGCGGTAAGAGCGTCAGGACTTCACCCAGTCCTGACGCGCGTGTGTGCGTGCGATATGGTCAGTACGTAAGCGGAGGCCTAGTTTAGTCTAAATCCACTGAAAACAGCTTCCCGCTCAGGTTAGGTTCGCGCAGGTTAGGTTCGCTCAGGTTGGGTTCGCTCAGGTTAGGTTCGCTCAGGTTAGGTTCGCTCAGGTTAGGTTCGCTCAGGTTAGGTTCGCTCAGGTTAGGTTCGCTCAGGTTAGGTTCGCTCAGGTTAGGTTCGCTCAGGTTAGGTTCGCTCAGGTTAGGTTCGCTCAGGTTAGGTTCGCTCAGGTTAGGTTCGCTCAGGTTAGGTTCGCTCAGGTTAGGTTCGCTCAGGTTAGGTTCGCTCAGGTTAGGTTAGGTTAGGTTAGGTTAGGTTAGGTTAGGTTAGGTTAGGTTAGGTTAGGTTAGGTTTTTTTTTTTTTTTTTTTTTTTTTTTTTTGGCGAAAAAGGGTAACACTAAGGGTATGTCTTCCCTTTTCCAGGGTGGGTTTGGGTTTGGGAAGGTATAGGAAGGATTGTGAATAAGTGGGAAAGGATTAAGGATGAAATAAGTTTTTCAGTCCTAAAGTTATATAATTGGTTAAAAAGAGACACTGTTTAAAATAGAGCTAAAAATGTTTAAGTGGAGTTAGGGCTAACATAAAATTAAGTTTAAACACAATAATAAATGTAATCTTAAATTGTAAATACAATATATAAAACTATAGTTAAGTAATAATAACAATTAGGAGATGATAATGCGATGTTTTTTTTTTTTTTGTTTTGTTTGTTTTTTTTTTTTTGTTTTGTTTTGTTTGTTTTTTTTTTTTTTTTTTTGTTTTGTTTTGTTTGTTTTTTTTTTTGTTTTTTTTTTTTTTTTTCTTTTCTATTATATAGTTTTTTTTTTTTTTTTGGAAGTCATAAGATTAACATAGTTTATTGTTGAGGTTACAAAATATGATGAAAATAGAGGATACATGCTTTGATTAGTTTTAATAGTCTTAAGGCTAACATAGGGGTTTTATAATTATGATATAAGTGCTGAGCCTAGATGCTAAATACATGCATGATGCATGCTAAATACAAACTATAAAATAAAACAGAAATCATAATAAAAAAAAGACAGTGAATGGTCCAGCGAGAGCTAATCAGGCTTGTTAAACCGTTTTAGCTGTCTGACAATCTGGTAAATATGGTTGTGCAACGTGTCAGTTGCCTCTGGGCACAGTATTACCCGAGACAGTTCATACGGGTCAGAATTATTTGCTACAATCAGGTGGTCGTTTCTTGTTGAGGAAAAGCGAGGGCAGTCTTGCATCAAATGTTGCCAGGTCTGAATGGACAGATAGTCGCACGGACACAGGTTATCCGTCGCTATACAAAATCGGTGGAGATAAGACTTGTGGTAGCCATGGTTGGAGAGGTATTGCGTGATGGCGAAATTTGGCTTAACTTTGGCTAGGTATGCTTGGAGGTGATCGTAAGTGGGAAGAAGAGTTTTGATGTGAGTGGCTTTATCATATAGATCTGAAGATGCCTGACGGCAAAGGAGAGAGTTCTGGTATTTTATAAAACTAATTGGGATTGAAGAGTAGTCACAGGAGCGGTGAAGTTTAGCAGCAGATTTGGCAGCGGAGTCAGCCAGCTCATTTCCTGGAATGCCAACATGGGATTTAATCCAAACAAATGTTACGTTGAGGCCAGCTGTCTCCGCGTCAAAAAGGAGATTTTGAATTTGTGTGGCGAAATGATTTGAGCTAAGTGGGTTTGACAGTTCCGTGAGGGCGGACTTACAGTCCGAGAGGATAGTAGAGGATGGGGTATTATTATGGACAATCCACTTGCAGGCGTGCAGGATTGCACACAATTCGGCTTGGAATACAGAGCAGCAGTCGTGCAGCTTCAGCTTTTTGGTGAAGATGACGTTATTATTTTTGAGGATGACGAAAGCAGCTCCCACCCTGTCATTGTGCTTACTACCGTCAGTGAATATTTGAAAGCTTTCAGGAGAGCACTTTGCCACAACTTCTTCTGGGGTTTTGCATTCATTAAATTTAATTCCATTCCTAAGAGACGGATGAAGAAACTCAGTTGGAGGGGTGGGAGTTTCCAGTTTGATGTCAGAGGGGAGAAATGATGAGTAGCCATTAAGTTTGGATCGTTCGCAATCCGCCATTGCGAGTATTTTGGCTGGAAGAGGAGTGAGGTTTGCAAGGGAAATTGCTGTGGGGGTGTTAACGGTACGAAATCCTTGGATGATCTTTAAAGCGAACAGTCTTTGTAGAGAGAGAAGTTTCTTGCAAATGTGGGAGTATCGTAGTGCGCCAGACCACACGCTTGCAGCGTAATAAATTATGGGTTGTATAACTTGTTGATAAATTATTCGGATGTTCTCGGAGTGGACGCCCCAGGTCGGTCTAACAAATATGGTTAGTTTACTGAGAAGCCTCTTTGATTTTTCTATGACGTAAGCCACATGCTGTGTGAACCGCAGCTTCCGATCGATGATAATGCCGAGGTATTTGAATGAGTTAACAAATGTGACATTTTGATTTTTGACTTTTATTACGCATTTGGTGGCTTTGTTATTGAACCCCATAGCCTGAGTTTTTTCCGGCCCGAAAGAGAGCTTGACAGACTCACCCCATGTCATGATTTTAGAAAGGGTGTTGTTGGTCAGTTGTTCAAGTTCAGATGTGTTCTTGGCGTGGGTTATGAGCAGTACGTCGTCAGCGAAGGCTTGGAGGTGGCAGCCAGGCGGCAACTCCATCGCCAGGAGCTCGTCCAGGATGACGTTCCACAGGGTAGGTCCGCAAACCGATCCCTGTATGCAGCCCCTGGTCATGGACTTATCCACCTGGCAGTCGGCGAATGTTATGCACACTTTTCGATTTGAGACGTAATCGCGGAGTAAGTGGTATATATTGGCCGGACAATTTGTGACCCGGAGTCGCTGAAAAATGGCTGGCCACCACGCATGATCGAATGCGGCCTTTATATCTAGGGACACCGCTATAACGCTTTCCCCGTTTGTCCTAGCTTCCCTAACAGCCCGAAGGGCACTGTCGATAGCCTGGAAGGTGGAAGTGGATTTTTTAAAGCCGAATTGGAGGTTTGAAGAAGCAGACGAAATGGTTAAATGGTGAGTGAGTCGGGTTATAAGTAATTTTTCCAATAATTTTCCAAAGACGTTGATTAGGCCGATGGGTCTGAAAGAAGAACTAAGTGAAAAGTCAGTTTTTCCCGGTTTTGGGATAACTTTTACCAATGCCACCTTCCAGGCGCTAGGAAAATGATTGATGAAGAGGCACCTGTTCAACAAGTCAGTGATGATTTCAGGAAAATGAGTGGCGAATTGCAGGCATATGTCTGCGGTGAGGTGATCCGGGCCAGGGGCTCTTTTGTGATTCATTTGTTTGATGCAATTGATGATTTCGGTGTAAATGAAGGGGGGTTCATTGTGGGTGTCTATGGGTAAACTTATAAGGGATCTGAGGTGTTGTTGGGAGGGAGTATCATCGGAGGTATCGTCCTCCGGATAGAATTTGTTGAGAAGAGCGCGTGCAGTGTCCCGCGAGTCAGTTGTGTAAGTGCCGTCTTCAAGTTTTAGTGTAGCGGGTGGCTGTCTAAGGGGAATGGTCTTTATTATTCGATTTGTCACCGAATAAACGTCCTCCTTTGTTTGGCGGTTGCAGAACTCCCGGAAGTGCTCGGTGGAAGTGGAGCGAATAGCCTCAGAATATTCCTTGCGGAACCTGCTATTGTCTTCCAGGAGGTCGAAGATAGGTCTTCTGCGGCGTTTGCGGTTAAGCATTCGATGATGTGTGTGTAGTACTTTGGCCTTGAGTTCGTCCAATTTGTGGTTCCACCAAGGAGGTTTACGAGGATAGCCGGAGTTACGAGGAAGAATATTGTCACAGGCACTTTGGATGGATGTAGTCAGTTGCTCGACATATGTGTCGAGGCCGGATGCTGATAGGCGTGAGATGTTGGTTTGTGTATCTAGGTTATTGCAGATTTCGTTTTTGAATTTGTCCCCGACTATGTCCCATCTGACTGTAGAGGTGTTGTATCTGAAGGTGGTCATACTTAAGTTGCGGGTGAGGGGAGTCCTGCCGAAGGCGACCCGGAATTCGATGGCACTGTGTTCGGTTGAGGGGCACATATCGCTATTGACCATCCAATCAGTGACGGCACAGTTTTGAGGGTCACTGACAAGAGTGATGTCAATGATGGATGCTCGTAGTTGGTTGTGAGTTGTGGTGGTGAAAGTAGGTTCGGTTCCCTCGTTGCAAATGAATAGATTGTGTTGTAAGAAGAGATCAGCGACTATGTTGCCCCTTCTATTGTTGGTAGCTGAACCCCAGAGACTATGCCAACCATTAAAGTCGCCACATATTATGTGGGTGGAGCCAGCCGTCCTCTCAAGAAAAACAGCAAGTCGTTGAAGAACGTTGCTGTTATCCTCACGAGGTTCCACATATACAGAAACTAAATAAATATTTCTTTGTCCCGCGCTATTTAATTTCACGATAGACAGATTGGGGTGAGAGAATTCGGTGAAACCAATAGTGCTAACAAGATTTTCCTTGACGAGGATAGATGCCTTAGTAGTGGACTGTTCAGGGAATTGAAATATCGTGTACCCAGGGAATGCTCCCATGATCTTATTAGTGCCAGTGTAAGGTTCGTTAATGAAGACAAAGTCAGTGTCAGCATTGGAAGTGTGTACTTTAAGTTCCTGGGTGGCATTTCGGCCTCTGCCAAGATTTACCTGAATACAACTAAACGAGCGAGTGTTACTGTTTTTTCTAAGCTGTCTGCGGTCCATAGTCAATTCTATCTTGAAGCTTCTTTGTCATATGAATGACCCTGTGACAAGTGTTTGATGTGGCGCTGTGTTGTGTGTTGAGTTCCCACTTGAACTGCTTGTTATGCTGTATACAATTGAAACAGTCGACAGCCGAGGTGTCCCTTTTTACAGGGCAGTCCTTGTATAGGTGAGTGGGTGAAGAGCAGTGAGAGCACACAGGGTTTGGTGAGGTGCAGTTTTTCCTGGTGTGTCCAAACTGTAGGCAGGTGTAGCACTGCAGCAGAGGTACGTGTTCCTCTGCGTGTACGCGCTGATGGTCAATGTTGACTTTGCCAGTCCTTATAATCGCTCTCCACAGAGGGGGGGCAACCAGGAAAACAGCGTTGTATAATTCTATATTTTTGTTAGCGCGCTTGAACCTAAATGTCAAATCACCGGGTGAGATGGGGATATGGAACGTGTTTTGTGATGTGATGATGTCAACTAACTGATCGGAAGGGGTATTATTGGACACCCCCTTGAGTATAATCATAGGTTTTAGTTTTTTACACGGCTCTGCCGTCAGATTACAGTTGGCCTGCCGGACTTTGTCAAGGGTTATGTCCCGATGTTCTTCGTTATCGAATTCGACTCTGACTTTCTTGTTGGAAACAAATCTGACGTCAGCAGGGGAGAATTTGGTGTCTTTGAAGGAGACACTGGCCCTAAAGGCCTGCAGGGTGTCCTTCGCAGTTGATTCCTCGTTAGTGGCTGATAGAATTAAGGCCGGTTTAGAGACCGGGATGGGGGGAGGAGAAAGTGGTGCAGGTGCTCGGCCAGCCAAAGTGGCGGTAGCAGCAGCGGCGTAGCTTGCGTGAGCTTGAGGCTGAGAGATGTTTAATGATTTTTTGAGAGAGGTGATTTCGGTTTTTATAACCCCAGTGAGGTCAGAAATTATGGATTTTTTTAATTCGGTAAAACTACGGGAGTCCTGGGAGTCGTAACGGAGTGGTTCGCTTTGGGTGCTAGAGGCCGTATGATTGCTGATGTTGACAATTTCGTTGAATATGTCAACAATTTTGTTTTTGTTATCCCTGCTCAGACTCTTGCCGATAGTGAGGAGCTGTCGCGCGGCTTCGATTTTATTGTTAACGAACTTGTAAAAGTCAAATGTGGCAGTTGGAGCTGGGGCGTCAGGAGTTTCATCAGCAGACATAAAGTCGCAGTTTAGCCCATCCTCATCCGACAGAGTCAGGGAGTTGGCACGTGAGCGGGCCGATGTAGACATTGGCTCATAAGATATGGTAATTTACAGTAAAGTTTTTTTTTTTTTTTTTTATTATTATTATTTATTTTTTTATTTGGGGGTGGGGGGGGGGTGGTATTACGTTTTAACTGGAGTAATGTCTGACTAAGTGTTGCGGTTGAGTAAACAATAAAATTTATAAGAAATGGGCCCAACAAGTGCCCCGGGTGATCCAAAATTTAGGAGTTCAGGATCCAAAATGAAATCACTAGTAGCGCAAGAAAAAGTCCTGCAGGTAGATACCCTGGACTCTACCACCGCTGGTAGGGTGTCGAAAGTACCGATGGTTTAATGAAAAAAATTTGGGAGTTCGAAGACCAGACCAGGTCCAGTCGGTAGTGTGCTCAAATCTGGGGTCAGATTGGCTCTATCTCCTCCCGTTCCCGAGATATGGCCTTTTGTAGATTTGGAAAAATAAGGAAATGGAAGTTGAGGAAAAAGGAAAAGAGGGGGGGGGATGGATAGGTAGGTGGTGGTCTCTACCTCGTTGAGTCGTTCCGACTCAACTCTGGCTGAATCCGCGGTCAAAAAACGCCTATCTTCTCCGGTTTTCGAGATATCTGCTTTAGATGTTACTGCAGTACCGTACCGCGCCGTGTCGTGTCGCAGGCAAATCTTCCAGTTGACCTAGCTGGGTCTACGCTGCTCCGATTTTGGCGTGTGTGGGCTCGTTGTTTCGGTCTTTTTGAGCTCTTTCCAATAGGTTGGGTTTTAAGGTCGACTTAGGGGAGGGGAATGGGGAGGGGGGAGGGGGGGGGTATTGGTGTTGCTATGGAGTGTTAGTGAGATGTTTTGGAAGGTCCAGTCGGTAGTGTGCTCGAATCTGGGGTCAGATTGGCTCTATCTCCTCCCGTTCCCGAGATATGGCCTTTTGTAGATTTGGCAAAATAAGGAAATGGAAGTTGAGGAAAAATGAAAAGAGGGGGGGGGATGGATAGGTAGGTGGTGGTCTCTACCTCGTTGAGTCGTTCCGACTCAACTCTGGCTGAATCCGCGGTCAAAAAACGCCTATCTTCTCCGGTTTTCGAGATATCTGCTTTAGAAGTTACTGCAGTACCGTACCGCGCCGTGTCGTGTCGCAGGCAGATCTTCCAGTTGACCTAGCTGGGTCTACGCTGCTCCGATTTTGGCGTGCGTGGGCTCGTTGTTTCGGTCTTTTTGAGCTCTTTCTGATAGGTTGGGTTTTAGGGTCGACTTAGGGGAGGGGAATGGGGAGGGGGTGGGGGGGGTATTGGTGTTGCTATGGAGTGTTAGTAAGATGTTTTGAATGGTTATAATATAACCGATTTGTGGTCAGAATTGCACTCGAGACTGGGTTTTGGGTAGAGGATTGGACTTAGGGTCACAGAAATATAGCTTTTTTGAATTTATGGTAAATTTTGTAATTTCCGGAAATTAAACGAGACTTTTGAAAATTCGTAGCATGAAGGCTATTAGTGGTAGGGATCTGATTTAGATAACTAATCACACAACAAAGGCCAGACTGTCAGACAACTTAATCAGTTGGATCAGGTCGGAGCAAAAACCCGCGCACATCAGCCACAAGGTGGCAAGCGGAAATTAAATTTTAAGTATTACAATATCAAGGGTCTGGTGCTGATGTGATGCTGTCAATATATGCCAAATATGTCCAGGCAGTAACACCAACCAGAATCCACAAACAGATCCAGCCGGACGCCTACGGTTACCCAGATATTGGAATACCTATTGTTTACACAAACGAAACAAGCTTATTTGGTAGTTACATGAAAGATACAGTTGCACAAAAACTATTATAACTTAATTACTATTTGCTTTAAAAATCTAAAAATGGTATCAAAATAATCTTAAAGAGATGGACAATCTGATGATGTGAGCGTATTGCTGTCTTCCTCGATGACAATTGCTGCTAATATGGTCTTGAAGATAATGAAAGTGAAAATGTACCTGAATAAGGCGTGGTTTTTGGTGTGCGAAGGTTGATAGAATTGGTTTCGGGTTGGGGTCCTCCTAGTGGTCTTTGAGGCCGTCCGGATTTAGCTGCATAACCGGCCGCAGACCTCAGGTTTCCCAGATAGGGTCGATGTTCTGAGATGGTTTTCGGCGAATAACTTCGGAGTTTCTTGCCCGATGGAAGGCAAACTTGGTGGGAAGTTGCGGGGTGGAGAGACGCTTCCAACGATACCAGAAAGTTGGTGGGTTGTCGGTCGCTTTTCCAAGCGCCAGCCGATTTTGTAGTTTTCGACCTGGTTTTTGAGGAATTCTACTTCGAGGAACTGCGTCCGGGTGAAGCACGATACACCACACTATTCACTGCACAGAGACGAAACTTTTGATGCCACTTTCACGTTTCTAGCTCTTATATAGCCGCTGGGAGGATTTTTTAACCGAGCGCGGTTCAGAAAACGATCCGTTCTCGGCGCCGTCTGGCTGCAACTGGTTAGGTTAGGTTAGGTTTTTTTTTTTTTTTTTTTTTTTTTTTTTTTTTTTTTTTTTTTTGCTTTTCCCCGTTCATGGGAACAACGGGATCTTGTTATTCTAGGTACTCATTCATTCCAGTTCTCGCATTTATTCCTCTCGCACTTTCAGGCTTCATACTTTGTCTTTCTTTTACACATCCTTTCATTCTTAGCCGGGTGGGACTCCCGCTATTCTATCTATTTTTATTAATTCATTTTTCTTTATTTAGGGATATTTAACACAACTCTGTTTTTTATTTACATGATTTGCTTCTTCCTTAGGTTACTATTACATTTTATTTCCACTAAGTCTATTTCAGTTCTTAACTATGTTTCTATATGCTTAGTTTTATATATTCTTAACATCTGATATACTGTATTTGCACATATAGTTCATGAACAATTTCTCTTATTTCTATTACAGTATGTGCTTATTTTGATACATTATTATTTCCTAATTTAAATATCTAACTTATTTTCTTATATGATTAGTTTTACATTTATTTCTTATCTTATATCTATACGGTATCAGGTTCATTCTAATACATTACTTACTTTTTATTATCTAACATAGTTTCTTAACTTCTATTCTTATTTTCTAATACAATGAACTCAGTTTTTCTTACACAATTTTTGACTTATTTTCGGTTTTTGGACATACGGTTTGGACCTACTTAATTAGGACTATTCTAAGGGCTTGTGTAACTTCCTTTAGCTTTGGTGCGTTAATTATTTTCTTTACTGATTCGCCAATAATATATATATATACATAAGTTATACATATTTATTGTCAATTCTTACTCTGTAGTTTTTATTATTCTCAACTCTTTCAAGTGTTGTGTGGAATGTGTGTTTAGTGTTATGCGTGTGTTTTTGATATATTTGTATATGTTTATCATATATTTATATATCTGTGTTTGTTGTTGTTCTCTGGTTTCCATGTCTTTCATTTCGCAGTTATGATCCACTTTCATTCTGTACTCCCAGCTTATGCTGCTGTATTGGTATGTTCCTGTGTGTGTATCGTGTGTTCCTGTGTGTTTTGCGTGTGTTCTTGTGTGTGTAGCGTGTGTTCCTGTGTGTGTTGCGTGTTGTGTTGCATGTACCCTAGGAAGCAGTCTAGGCGTACGCCGTTGTCGTCCGAGCCAGGTAGTCCCATTTCTTACGGACCGGGCACTCCGTGCTGAAAGCATTGTGCTCGGTCTTCTGAAGCTTCGAGTGCAAGCAGTTGCAGCACTGCGGTTCATTTCCCGCAATAAACTCCTCGCATTTCTCACGTAAATGCGGTCCTCCGCAGTGGCTGCACCTGTCCGCACTCTCCGTACAAAATTTCCGGCCATGACCAAATGCTAAGCATTTTGTACATTGGATGAGCGGCGACTGGTCCTCCACCCTGACCCTTTGCAGGTCAAGGTAAAGGGCCCCAGCCTCCGTCATCCTCTGCCATACCTTGGGTCTGACTTGCACGACAACGTGCGCCGTTTTAGGGTTTCTTGTCCTCTTCTTGTATTTGATGGTCATTTCTTTTTCTTCCTCGTCTAAGTCCCTAAACATGTTTCCATTCTGGGAATAGAGCGCCTTTACTAATTCGTCGTCGTTGCTATCCAAAAAGACGTCTTTAAGGATGACGAGTGGGTTTTTGTTTCTCATGGGCGCTACTATTAGCCCTCCACCTCGGCTTTCAATCCTGTCTTTCACTTTGTTTAGCTCCACTTCTGAGTCGCACCCCAGTATGACTGTCTGGTTTTTTGCTTTGCGGACTTTATTTATTTTCAGGCCAGTTCCCCTGGCGTCGACCGCCTCCCTCACTCTGGCAAGCACCTCGTCAGCAGTCTCCAGGCCGCTTTCAAAGGTGACCGCCATCGAGTGAAGTGCCGGTCGACGCCCGGGTTTGGCTGCCGCGACGTTGGCATATGTCTGCGAGTCAGTCTTTGGTTCACATGCCGCTTCCCTTATGGCCTCCTGTATCTTGTCAATTCTAGTGCCGACCTCACCGGCAACGTCACCGATTCTGTCCTCGAGAACAGCTGCGGCACGGCCCACGACCTTCACCCCTTCTATCGTGTGGCCTATGCTCTCCTGGACTACGTCAACCTTGATGCCAACCTCTTCAATCTTGTCGATGACCTTGTCGATGATGTCGGCACCGCTCTCGGAGTAGTGCTCAGTCATATCCTCGAGGCTTTTTGCGACTTTCTCCTGTAAGTCGTTGAGCCGCGTGTTGATGTTTGCCTCAACCTTTTCCAGCCTTTCCAATATGTCCTCCGATAGTTCGGGTGATGTGGGCGTGGTGTTGGTATTTTTGGGCGGGACTGTCTTAGGCGCTGTTTCCAGGCACTTCACTCGCTTGCTGAGTTCAAAGAGGATCCGCAGGCTTTTGTCTGACTGAGTCTCCAGGAAGATCTTTATGTCTCTCCTCATCTGAGGGTACTCCTTGACTCTGGTTGGTATATCTTCGAAGGTCTTCATGACCTCCTGGAGAAGTTTGTCATTTGACAATGCAGCGTAGGTGTCCGGCTGCTTTTTAAAAGCCTCCATGTTGTCAATCGATCTTCTCTTTCTCTCAGGTCTCCGGATGAATGTCCTGGCGGCGTCCAGCGCTTGTCCAGGCGGGCCTACGGGGCTGGGAGTGGTGGTGCGATCGACAGCACCAGAGGACCCTACCGACGACGACGGTGGTATTTCGGCTGTTTCCGCCAGGGTTCCTCGGGCAACGTCTTTCCTGCCGAACGTCAGGGATATCCCCTTCGGCGTTTCGCGCGTTCCTGAGGGTCCCTCATTTCCCAGGTGGGCGGGCGACGTGGACCCTTGCGGTCCGCTGGTGCTGGCTCCCGGCCCTTTCGCTTTTACCGGGGTGCGAATTCCGAGAACCATTTTATCAAATGTATCTATCAATGTGTAATGTGGTGTGTTGTGTGGCTGTGTGTAGAGGGCACAGCAAGTGAACGGGGGAAGTTGTCAATGTGTATATAAATAAAGTAAAATGTAAATAAAAAATTTAAAAATATAAAAAATAAAATGTAAAATACTTAAAATTAATAAATCTTAGCTGGTCTCAACTCTATGTGAAGCAATTTACTGTCAGTCTTTCGTTCAACGAACGGGTCTAGCACCGAAAGCAGATGAGAAAAGCTTCCAGAGGTCAAAAACTAACGATTCTTAAAAAGACTCTATGTAGAGTCGTTTTGTCCAGTCCGGCGGATAGCCCCCACCGAGCCCTTCCAGATGAACCCAAACTCGGTATGCCTACACCAAGGGGTTTCGGAGATATCTCAACTTGAAAATTTGGTTTTTTACCAAAATAAAGAACCAAAAGTGGTTACAAGAGGATATCTCCGGAACCACCCGACCAAAAACCCCGGTGTTTGGGCTTTCCGAATTTGGCTCGACGAGATCAATCCGCCGGAACGGTTTTCAGGCTGAAAAATCCTGACGTCCTGAAAACGCCTGAAAACCGGCTACTCTTATACTCTAAGACCTGCTAGTATGTACAGCGAAGACCCCAGCCCTCTACGACTCTCCGTTGGGAAGCTATGGCCGTCTAAAGTTTTTGCAAAATGGCCGCGGTGCTGTCAAAGTCGGACTTTGAACTTGGATAGCTTCCCTCTGGAAAGCCGCAGACCCCTCGAGTTTGGGCTCTTCCCACTCGGCCTGAGCTCCGCTGTCCGCTGAAACCACTTTCGGGATCCTGAAAAATTTCAGCCCCAAACCGCCTGGAATCGTGGGGTGAAAGGGACGGAAGGTCCCTGAAAGTAGAAACAAAAACCGCAATCTCCCACGACCTCTGGTTCAGGAGTTATGGCGGTTTGAAGTTAAACAAAATGGCCGCCGAGCTGTCAAATGTCTTATTAAAATGGACGTAGCTTCAAAACCCTTCGTCACAGAAGGACGGGGTTTTGGACCTACAGCTCGGCGTCACTTCAGGTATGTCCCGAAAGCAGTTTCAGCGACAAAATTCCTTGAGGCCTGAAATGGCCTGAAAATGGTTGACACGGAAAGTTGGCGGCGGGCCACCAGTTTGTGTGGAAATCCGGTGTCAATCGGACCAACGGTTCTCGAGTTATAAGAATCAGAAAATTAAAACCGAAAAACCAATATGGCGCGTTTTTGTTAAAATAGCCAAACGCAACACTATAGGGCCCGTGTTTGGGCTTATGTGAGTCCAAACAAGGTAATTAAACACAATACAGTCATAAAAAAGTGAATTTTTCCAATTAATACTGAGTTATTGACAAAAAACGTATAAAATTCGATATCTCCGGAACTATTGGGCCAAAAATTTTGAAAAAATATGCAAAAAATACGTAAATTAAAGGACTACAAGATGCAAAAACTAAAATATTTAAAAACCAAAAATAAGTGTGAAAAAAATTAAAAAATATGATTTTTCTGTAAAATTGCTAAAATCTTAAAAACTATTGAATCTAAAAATCTAAAACTTAAAATCTCTAATGGTCTGGTGAGCGCGCAGCAGGCTGCAGTTGAAAATCTTGACTAGGATGATGTAAACCGGAGATATTTGGGTCCAAAGTTTGTAATTTTAAACTGTCATATAAAATCTCTAGACAGTCTAAAAATTCTAAAATAAGTTGCACTCGCCTTGTGTTGTAACAGTCCAGGTTGTGTCCAAATTTCGTGCCGCTGACTAAACTCCTTCCGCCTTTTCAGGACACGTGGTTTTTTGAAATTCCTGAATAACTCGCCAAGGAGCGATGTCAGGAAGATTTTGAGGGGTCCAGATGGTCCGGAACCACGATGTCCACCAAATTCCAATAAAAAAGGAAGGGGTCGCCGATCTTGTTCTGGCAGCGTTTGCGTTTTTGTGAAATGCAATTTCCACTTAACCTCTAAAAAGAGGGTTTTTCACGAATAACTTTTCAGGCACTGCAGACCGGCACAATTTTGGAGCGGCACTTTATGCGGCACAGATTTCCGCATCCAAAGACACTTCACTCTTGGAAATCCGATGAGAAAAACCAATTAAAACGAATTTTTTCGTGCGGAGCGCATGGGGTTTTGCTGCTTCCAGCTCGACAGACCGAGTGCAACTGGTTAGGTTAGGTTAGGTTAGGTTAGGTTAGGTTAGGTTGGGGCCGGGGCCGATCTGTATTTATGCTTTCGCGGTTGCACAACGACATGCTTTGCATGGTAGCATAGATGCAGGTCTACCTTACTGCCTCCCTCAGAGGCGGTATGGTGGCGGGGTCTTGAGGGAGAGCGCTACGGTCGTGTAGATCCTCAAGGCAAGTCTGGTGTGTTCACCTTCACGTGGTTGCCGCCCTGTTCTTGGTCTAATTCCATAAGAAATAGACGCAACAAAAACCACCAGGCGCTTTCTGGGGGGGGGGGGCACATCGCACTTCGTATGATCGACTCCCGTCATGCGAAGTGCGGTGTGCGTTTCACCTGCGTGCCCCTCTGAGCGTAGCAGAGGGCATGGCAGGGGAGTGGGGTCCTCCTTTTGCGGGGTTCTCGCAGAAGGAGGAGGCGGGGCGGCGCGGCGAGTGGATCATGCGCGGAACATGATCCTCTCGCCGCGCCGCTCCGCGGGCGGAGAGGGGGGGAAGGGGCGTTTGCCCTCCCTCCTCACGGTGACGGGCGGGCGACAGGCGCGGAGGTGCCTCCGCCCGCATTGCACCCGTCACCCCGCGGGGGGACTGGGCCTCCCGCTTCCCGGCGTGCGTGCGTGAACACCATGCTGGGTAGCGAGGAGAGGAGGCCTGGTCAGTGGTAGCCTCCCTTTGCGAGGTTCGTTCTCGCAGAGGGAGGAGGCGGGGCGGCGCGGCGGGAGGATCGTGTTTGGAGGACATGATCCGCTCGCCGCGCCGCTCCGCGGGCGGAGAGGGGGGGAAGGGGCGTTTGCCCTCCCTCCTCACGGTGACGGGCGGGCGACAGGCACGGAGGTGCCTCCGCCCGCATTGCACCCGTCACCTCGCGGGCGACTGGGCCTCCCGCTTCCCGGCGTGCGTTGGCGGACGCCATGCTGGGGAGCGCGGAGGCCTGGTCAGCGGTAGCCTCCTTTTGCGATTTCGCAAAAGGAGGAGGCGGAGCGCGCGCGGGAGGTCTCTCTCTCGCTGCGCTGCTCCGCGGGCGGAGAGGGGGGGAAGGGGCATTTGCCCTCCTTCCTCACGGTGACGGGCGGGCGACAGGCGCGGGGGTGCCTCCGCCCGCATTGCACCCGTCACCTCCGTCGGTCATTCCCAACCCCCTCCTCCACGCCCGTGCCGTGAGGGCAAGAGGGGGGGGTGTGCCTTGTGCTCGTCGGCGGGGGACTGGAAGTAAAGGCTGTGCCGGATTCCCAGTCCCCCTCCACTATGACGAAGCGGGAATGCGCTGGGTCGTTTTAGTGGGTATACCGGGTATTGCACGCCCGGGGAGTCCCACATACCCCTCCCGTCCCCCGACGAGAGGGCATGCGTAATGCATTTTTTCCCAGCGTCAAAAAAAAAAAAAAAAAAAAAAAAGGTTAGGTTGGGGCCGATCTGTATTTATGCTTTCGCGGTTGCACAACGACATGCTTTGCTCATGCTTTGCTTGGTAGCATAGATGCAGGTCTACCTTACTGCCTCCCTCAGAGGCGGTAGGGTGGCGGGGTCTTGAGGGAGAGCGCTACGGTCGTGTAGATCCTCAAGGCAAGTCTGGTGTGTTCACCTTCACGTGGTTGCCGCCCTGTTCTTGGTCTAATTCCATAAGAAATAGACGCAACAAAAACCACCAGGCGCTTTCTGGGGGGGGGGGGCGCATCGCACTTCGTATGATCAAATTCCCGTCATGCGAAGTGCGGTGTGCGTTTCCCCTGCGTGCCCCTCTGAGCGTAGCGGAGGGCATGGCAGGGGAGTGGGGTCCTCCTTTTGCGGGGTTCTCGCAGAAGGAGGAGGCGGGGCGGCGCGGCGAGTGGATCATGCGCGGAACATGATCCTCTCGCCGCGCCGCTCCGCGGGCGGAGAGGGGGGGAAGGGGCGTTTGCCCTCCCTCCTCACGGTGACGGGCGGGCGACAGGCACGGAGGTGCCTCCGCCCGCATTGCACCCGTCACCCCGCGGGGGACTGGGCCTCCCGCTTCCCGGCGTGCGTGCGTGAGCACCATGCTGGGGAGCGAGGAGAGGAGGCCTGGTCAGAGGTAGCCTCCTTCTGCGAGGTTCTCGCAGAGGGAGGAGGCGGGGCGGCGCGGTGGGAGGATCATGAGCAGAACATGATCCTCTCGCCGCACCGCTCCGCGGGCGGTGAGGGGGGGAAGGGGCGTTTGTCCTCCCTCCTCACGGTGACGGGCGGGCGACAGGCACGGAGGTGCCTCCGCCCGCATTGCACCCGTCACCTCGCGGGCGACTGGGCCTCCCGCTTCCCGGCGTGCGTTGGCGGACGCCATGCTGGGGAGCGCGGAGGCCTGGTCAGCGGTAGCCTCCTTTTGCGATTTCGCAAAAGGAGGAGGCGGAGCGCGCGCGGGAGGTCTCTCTCTCGCTGCGCTGCTCCGCGGGCGGAGAGGGGGGGAAGGGGCATTTGCCCTCCCTCCTCACGGTGACGGGCGGGCGACAGGCATGGGGGTGCCTCCGCCCGCATTGCACCCGTCACCTCCGTCGGTCATTCCCGAACCCCCTCCTCCACGCCCGTGCCGTGAGGGCAAGAGGGGGGGTCCGCCTTGTGTTCGTCGGCGGGGGACTGGAAGTAAAGGCTGTGCCGGATTCCCAGTCCCCCTCCACTATGACGAAGCGGGAATGCGCTGGGTCGTTTTAGTGGGTATACCGGGTTTTGCACGCCCGGGGAGTCCCACATACCCCTCCCGTCCCCCGACGGGAGGGCATGCGTAATGCATTTTTTCCCAGCGTGAAAAAAAAAAAAAAAAAAAAAAGGTTAGGTTAGGTTAGGTTGGGGCCGATCTGTATTTATGCTTTCGCGGTTGCACAACGACATGCTTTGCATGGTAGCATAGATGCAGGTCTACCTTACTGCCTCCCTCAGAGGCGGTAGGGTGGCGGGGTCTTGAGGGAGAGCGCTACGGTCGTGTAGATCCTCAAGGCAAGTCTGGTGTGTTCACCTTCACGTGGTTGCCGCCCTGTTCTTGGTCTAATTCCATAAGAAATAGACGCAACAAAAACCACCAGGCGCTTTCTGGGGGGGGGGGCACATCGCACTTCGTATGATCGACTCCCGTCATGCGAGGTGCGGTGTGCGTTTCCCCTGCGTGCCCCTCTGAGCGTAGCAGAGGGCATGGCAGGGGAGTGGGGTCCTCCTTTTGCGGGGTTCTCGCAGAAGGAGGAGGCGGGGCGGCGCGGCGAGTGGATCATGCGCGGAACATGATCCTCTCGCCGCGCCGCTCCGCGGGCGGAGAGGGGGGGAAGGGGCGTTTGCCCTCCCTCCTCACGGTGACGGGCGGGCGACAGGCGCGGAGGTGCCTCCGCCCGCATTGCACCCGTCACCCCGCGGGGGGACTGGGCCTCCCGCTTCCCGGCGTGCGTGCGTGAACACCATGCTGGGGAGCGAGGAGAGGAGGCCTGGTCAGAGGTAGCCTCCCTTTGCGAGGTTCTCGCAGAGGGAGGAGGCGGGGCGGCGCGGCGAGAGGATCATGAACATCCGCATGATCCTCTCGCCGCGCCGCTCCGCGGGCGGAGAGGGGGGGAAGGGGCGTTTGCCCTCCCTCCTCACGGTGACGGGCGGGCGACAGGCACGGAGGTGCCTCCGCCCGCATTGCACCCGTCACCCCGCGGGGGACTGGGCCTCCCGCTTCCCGGCGTGCGTGCGTGAGCGCCATGCTGGGGAGCGAGGAGAGGAGGCCTGGTCGGCGGTAGCCTCCCTTTGCGAGGTTCGTTCTCGCAGAGGGAGGAGGCGGGGCGGCGCGGTGGGAGGATCATGAGCAAAACATGATCCTCTCGCCGCACCGCTCCGTGGGCGGTGAGGGGGGGAAGGGGCGTTTGTCCTCCCTCCTCACGGTGACGGGCGGGCGACAGGCACGGAGGTGCCTCCGCCCGCATTGCACCCGTCACCTCGCGGGCGACTGGGCCTCCCGCTTCCCGGCGTGCGTTGGCGGACGCCATGCTGGGGAGCGCGGAGGCCTGGTCAGCGGTAGCCTCCTTTTGCGATTTCGCAAAAGGAGGAGGCGGAGCGCGCGCGGGAGGTCTCTCTCTCGCTGCGCTGCTCCGCGGGCGGAGAGGGGGGGAAGGGGCATTTGCCCTCCCTCCTCACGGTGACGGGCGGGCGACAGGCGCGGGTGTGCCTCCGCCCGCATTGCACCCGTCACCTCCGTCGGTCATTCCCAACCCCCTCCTCCACGCCCGTGCCGTGAGGGCAAGAGGGGGGGGTGTGCCTTGCGTTCGTCGGCGGGGGACTGGAAGTAAAGGCTGTGCCGGATTCCCAGTCCCCCTCCACTATGACGAAGCGGGAATGCGCTGGGTCGTTTTAGTGGGTATACCGGGTTCGACCGCCCGGGGAGTCCCACATACCCCTCCCGTCCCCCGACGGGAGGGCATGCGTAATGCATTTTTTCCCAGCGTCAAAAAAAAAAAAAAAAAAAAAAAAAAAAAAAAAAAAAAAAAAAAAAAGGTTAGGTTAGGTTTGCGTGAACACCATGCTGGGGAGCGAGGAGAGGAGGCCTGGTCAGAGGTAGCCTCCCTTTGCGAGGTTCTCGCAGAGGGAGGAGGCGGGGCGGCGCGGCGAGAGGATCATGAACATCCGCATGATCCTCTCGCCGCGCCGCTCCGCGGGCGGAGAGGGGGGGAAGGGGCGTTTGCCCTCCCTCCTCACGGTGACGGGCGGGCGACAGGCACGGAGGTGCCTCCGCCCGCATTGCACCCGTCACCCCGCGGGGGACTGGGCCTCCCGCTTCCCGGCGTGCGTGCGTGAGCGCCATGCTGGGGAGCGAGGAGAGGAGGCCTGGTCGGCGGTAGCCTCCCTTTGCGAGGTTCGTTCTCGCAGAGGGAGGAGGCGGGGCGGCGCGGTGGGAGGATCATGAGCAAAACATGATCCTCTCGCCGCACCGCTCCGTGGGCGGTGAGGGGGGGAAGGGGCGTTTGCCCTCCCTCCTCACGGTGACGGGCGGGCGACAGGCACGGAGGTGCCTCCGCCCGCATTGCACCCGTCACCTCGCGGGCGACTGGGCCTCCCGCTTCCCGGCGTGCGTTGGCGGACGCCATGCTGGGGAGCGCGGAGGCCTGGTCAGCGGTAGCCTCCTTTTGCGATTTCGCAAAAGGAGGAGGCGGAGCGCGCGCGGGAGGTCTCTCTCTCGCTGCGCTGCTCCGCGGGCGGAGAGGGGGGGAAGGGGCATTTGCCCTCCTTCCTCACGGTGACGGGCGGGCGACAGGCGCGGGGGTGCCTCCACCCGCATTGCACCCGTCACCTCCGTCGGTCATTCCCAACCCCCTCCTCCACGCCCGTGCCGTGAGGGCAAGAGGGGGGGGTGTGCCTTGTGTTCGTCGGCGGGGGACTGGAAGTAAAGGCTGTGCCGGATTCCCAGTCCCCCTCCACTATGACGAAGCGGGAATGCGCTGGGTCGTTTTAGTGGGTATACCGGGTTCGACCGCCCGGGGAGTCCCACATACCCCTCCCGTCCCCCGACGGGAGGGCATGCGTAATGCATTTTTTCCCAGCGTCAAAAAAAAAAAAAAAAAAAAAAAAAAAAAAAAGGTTAGGTTAGGTTGGCCTGGTCAGAGGTAGCCTCCCTTTGCGAGGTTCTCGCAGAGGGAGGAGGCGGGGCGGCGCGGCGAGAGGATCATGAACACCCGCATGATCCTCTCGCTGCGCCGCTCCGCGGGCGGAGAGGGGGGGAAGGGGCGTTTGCCCTCCCTCCTCACGGTGACGGGCGGGCGACAGGCGCGGAGGTGCCTCCGCCCGCATTGCACCCGTCACCCCGCGGGGGACTGGGCCTCCCGCTTCCCGGCGTGCGTGCGTGAACACCATGCTGGGGAGCGAGGAGAGGAGGCCTGGTCAGCGGTAGCCTCCCTTTGCGAGGTTCGTTCTCGCAGAGGGAGGAGGCGGGGCGGCGCGGTGGGAGGATCATGAGCAAAACGTGATCCTCTCGCCGCACCGCTCCGTGGGCGGTGAGGGGGGGAAGGGGCGTTTGTCCTCCCTCCTCACGGTGACGGGCGGGCGACAGGCACGGAGGTGCCTCCGCCCGCATTGCACCCGTCACCTCGCGGGGGACTGGGCCTCCCGCTTCCTGGCGTGCGTTGGCGGACGCCATGCTGGGGAGCGCGGAGGCCTGGTCAGCGGTAGCCTCCTTTTGCGATTTCGCAAAAGGAGGAGGCGGAGCGCGCGCGGGAGGTCTTTCTCTCGCTGCGCTGCTCCGCGGGCGGAGAGGGGGGGAAGGGGCATTTGCCCTCCTTCCTCACGGTGACGGGCGGGCGACAGGCGCGGGGGTGCCTCCGCCCGCATAGCACCCGTCACCTCCGTCGGTCATTCCCAACCCCCTCCTCCACGCCCGTGCCGTGAGGGCAAGAGGGGGGGGTGTGCCTTGCGTTCGTCGGCGGGGGACTGGAAGTAAAGGCTGTGCCGGATTCCCAGTCCCCCTCCACTATGACGAAGCGGGAATGCGCTGGGTCGTTTTAGTGGGTATACCGGGTATTGCACGCCCGGGGAGTCCCACATACCCCTCCCGTCCCCCGACGGGAGGGCATGCGTAATGCATTTTTTCCCAGCGTCAAAAAAAAAAAAAAAAAAAAAAAAAAAAAAAAAAAAAAAAAAAGGTTAGGTTAGGTTGGGGCCGGGGCCGATCTGTATTTATGCTTTCGCGGTTGCACAACGACATGCTTTGCTCATGCTTTGCATGGTAGCATAGATGCAGGTCTACCTTACTGCCTCCCTCAGAGGCGGTAGGGTGGCGGGGTCTTGAGGGAGAGCGCTACGGTCGTGTAGATCCTCAAGGCAAGTCTGGTGTGTTCACCTTCACGTGGTTGCCGCCCTGTTCTTGGTCTAATTCCATAAGAAATAGACGCAACAAAAACCACCAGGCGCTTTCTGGGGGGGGGGGGGCACATCGCACTTCGTATGATCGACTCCCGTCATGCGAGGTGCGGTGTGCGTTTCCCCTGCGTGCCCCTCTGAGCGTAGCAGAGGGCATGGCAGGGGAGTGGGGTCCTCCTTTTGCGGGGTTCTCGCAGAAGGAGGAGGCGGGGCGGCGCGGCGAGTGGATCATGCGCGGAACATGATCCTCTCGCCGCGCCGCTCCGCGGGCGGAGAGGGGGGGAAGGGGCGTTTGCCCTCCCTCCTCACGGTGACGGGCGGGCGACAGGCGCGGAGGTGCCTCCGCCCGCATTGCACCCGTCACCCCGCGGGGGGACTGGGCCTCCCGCTTCCCGGCGTGCGTGCGTGAACACCATGCTGGGGAGCGAGGAGAGGAGGCCTGGTCAGAGGTAGCCTCCCTTTGCGAGGTTCTCGCAGAGGGAGGAGGCGGGGCGGCGCGGCGAGAGGATCATGAACATCCGCATGATCCTCTCGCCGCGCCGCTCCGCGGGCGGAGAGGGGGGGAAGGGGCGTTTGCCCTCCCTCCTCACGGTGACGGGCGGGCGACAGGCGCGGAGGTGCCTCCGCCCGCATTGCACCCGTCACCCCGCGGGGGACTGGGCCTCCCGCTTCCCGGCGTGCGTGCGTGAGCGCCATGCTGGGGAGCGAGGAGAGGAGGCCTGGTCGGCGGTAGCCTCCCTTTGCGAGGTTCGTTCTCGCAGAGGGAGGAGGCGGGGCGGCGCGGTGGGAGGATCATGAGCAAAACATGATCCTCTCGCCGCACCGCTCCGTGGGCGGTGAGGGGGGGAAGGGGCGTTTGTCCTCCCTCCTCACGGTGACGGGCGGGCGACAGGCACGGAGGTGCCTCCGCCCGCATTGCACCCGTCACCTCGCGGGCGACTGGGCCTCCCGCTTCCCGGCGTGCGTTGGCGGACGCCATGCTAGGGAGCGCGGAGGCCTGGTCAGCGGTAGCCTCCTTTTGCGATTTCGCAAAAGGAGGAGGCGGAGCGCGCGCGGGAGGTCTCTCTCTCGCTGCGCTGCTCCGCGGGCGGAGAGGGGGGGAAGGGGCATTTGCCCTCCCTCCTCACGGTGACGGGCGGGCGACAGGCGCGGGGGTGCCTCTGCCCGCATTGCACCCGTCACCTCCGTCGGTCATTCCCAACCCCCTCCTCCACGCCCGTGCCGTGAGGGCAAGAGGGGGGGGTGTGCCTTGCGTTCGTCGGCGGGGGACTGGAAGTAAAGGCTGTGCCGGATTCCCAGTCCCCCTCCACTATGACGAAGCGGGAATGCGCTGGGTCGTTTTAGTGGGTATACCGGGTATTGCACGCCCGGGGAGTCCCACATACCCCTCCCGTCCCCCGACGGGAGGGCATGCGTAATGCATTTTTTCCCAGCGTCAAAAAAAAAAAAAAAAAAAAAAAGGTTAGGTTGGGGCCGATCTGTATTTATGCTTTCGCGGTTGCACAACGACATGCTTTGCTCATGCTTTGCATGGTAGCATAGATGCAGGTCTACCTTACTGCCTCCCTCAGAGGCGGTAGGGTGGCGGGGTCTTGAGGGAGAGCGCTACGGTCGTGTAGATCCTCAAGGCAAGTCTGGTGTGTTCACCTTCACGTGGTTGCCGCCCTGTTCTTGGTCTAATTCCATAAGAAATAGACGCAACAAAAACCACCAGGCGCTTTCTGGGGGGGGGGGGCGCATCGCACTTCGTATGATCAAATTCCCGTCATACGAAGTGCGGTGTGCGTTTCCCCTGCGTGCCCCTCTGAGCAGAGGGCGTAGCAGAGGGCATGGCAGGGGAGTGGGGTCCTCCTTTTGCGAGGTTCTCGCAGAAGGAGGAGGCGGGGCGGCTCGGCGAGGGGATCATGAGCAACCACATGATCCTCTCGCCGCACCGCTCCGCGGGCGGAGAGGGGGGGAAGGGGCGTTTGCCCTCCCTCCTCACGGTGACGGGCGGGCGACAGGCGCGGAGGTGCCTCCGCCCGCATTGCACCCGTCACCCCGCGGGGGACTGGGCCTCCCGCTTCCCGGCGTGCGTGCGTGAACACCATGCTGGGGAGCGAGGAGAGGAGGCCTGGTCAGAGGTAGCCTCCTTTTGCGAGGTTCTCGCAAAGGGAGGAGGCGGAGCGGCGCGGCGAGAGGATCATGCGCGGAACATGATCCTCTCGCTGCGCCGCTCCGCGGGCGGTGAGGGGGGGAAGGGGCGTTTGCCCTCTCTCCTCACGGTGACGGGCGGGCGACAGGCACGGAGGTGCCTCCGCCCGCATTGCACCCGTCACCTCGCGGGCGACTGGGCCTCCCGCTTCCCGGCGTGCGTTGGCGGACGCCATGCTGGGGAGCGCGGAGGCCTGGTCAGCGGCAGCCTCCTTTTGCGATTTCGCAAAAGGAGGAGGCGGAGCGCGCGCGGGAGGTCTCTCTCTCGCTGCGCTGCTCTGCGGGCGGAGAGGGGGGGAAGGGGCATTTGCCCTCCTTCCTCACGGTGACGGGCGGGCGACAGGCGCGGGGGTGCCTCCGCCCGCATTGCACCCGTCACCTCCGTCGGTCATTCCCGAACCCCCTCCTCCACGCCCGTGCCGTGAGGGCAAGAGGGGGGGTCCGCCTTGTGTTCGTCGGCGGGGGACTGGAAGTAAAGGCTGTGCCGGATTCCCAGTCCCCCTCCACTATGACGAAGCGGGAATGCGCTGGGTCGTTTTAGTGGGTATACCGGGTTTTGCACGCCCGGGGAGTCCCACATACCCCTCCCGTCCCCCGACGGGAGGGCATGCGTAATGCATTTTTTCCCAGCGTCAAAAAAAAAAAAAAAAAAAAAAAAAAAAAAAAAAAAAAAAAAAAAAAAAAGGTTAGGTTAGGTTAGGTTAGGTTAGGTTAGGTTGGGGTCGGGGGCGGATCTGTATTTATGCTTTCGCGGTTGCACAACGACATGCTTTGCATGGTAGCATAGATGCAGGTCTACCTTACTGCCTCCCTCAGAGGCGGTAGGGTGGCGGGGTCTTGAGGGAGAGCGCTACGGTCGTGTAGATCCTCAAGGCAAGTCTGGTGTGTTCACCTTCACGTGGTTGCCGCCCTGTTCTTGGTCTAATTCCATAAGAAATAGACGCAACAAAAACCACCAGGCGCTTTCTGGGGGGGGGGGGCGCATCGCACTTCGTATGATCGACTCCCGTCATGCGAAGTGCGGTGTGCGTTTCCCCTGCGTGCCCCTCTGAGCGTAGCAGAGGGCATGGCAGGGGAGTGGGGTCCTCCTTTTGCGGGGTTCTCGCAGAAGGAGGAGGCGGGGTGGCGCGGCGAGTGGATCATGCGCGGAACATGATCCTCTCGCCGCGCCGCTCCGCGGGTGGAGAGGGGGGGAAGGGGCGTTTGCCCTCCCTCCTCACGGTGACGGGCGGGCGACAGGCGCGGAGGTGCCTCCGCCCGCATTGCACCCGTCACCCCGCGGGGGGACTGGGCCTCCCGCTTCCCGGCGTGCGTGCGTGAACACCATGCTGGGGAGCGAGGAGAGGAGGCCTGGTCAGAGGTAGCCTCCCTTTGCGAGGTTCTCGCAGAGGGAGGAGGCGGGGCGGCGCGGCGGGAGGATCGTGTTTGGAGGACATGATCCGCTCGCCGCGCCGCTCCGCGGGCGGAGAGGGGGGGAAGGGGCGTTTGCCCTCCCTCCTCACGGTGACGGGCGGGCGACAGGCGCGGAGGTGCCTCCGCCCGCATTGCACCCGTCACCCCGCGGGGGACTGGGCCTCCCGCTTCCCGGCGTGCGTGCGTGAACACCATGCTGGGGAGCGAGGAGAGGAGGCCTGGTCAGTGGTAGCCTCCCTTTGCGAGGTTCTCGCAGAGGGAGGAGGCGGAGCGGCGCGGTGGGAGGATCATGCTCGGAACATGATCCTCTCGCCGCACCGCTCCGTGGGCGGTGAGGGGGGGAAGGGGCGTTTGCCCTCCCTCCTCACGGTGACGGGCGGGCGACAGGCACGGAGGTGCCTCCGCCCGCATTGCACCCGTCACCTCGCGGGCGACTGGGCCTCCCGCTTCCCGGCGTGCGTTGGCGGACGCCATGCTGGGGAGCGCGGAGGCCTGGTCAGCGGTAGCCTCCTTTTGCGATTTCGCAAAAGGAGGAGGCGGAGCGCGCGCGGGAGGTCTCTCTCTCGCTGCGCTGCTCCGCGGGCGGAGAGGGGGGGAAGGGGCATTTGCCCTCCCTCCTCACGGTGACGGGCGGGCGACAGGCGCGGGGGTGCCTCCGCCCGCATTGCACCCGTCACCTCCGTCGGTCATTCCCAACCCCCTCCTCCACGCCCGTGCCGTGAGGGCAAGAGGGGGGGGTGTGCCTTGCGTTCGTCGGCGGGGGACTGGAAGTAAAGGCTGTGCCGGATTCCCAGTCCCCCTCCACTATGACGAAGCGGGAATGCGCTGGGTCGTTTTAGTGGGTATACCGGGTTCGACCGCCCGGGGAGTCCCACATACCCCTCCCGTCCCCCGACGGGAGGGCATGCGTAATGCATTTTTTCCCAGCGTCAAAAAAAAAAAAAAAAAAAAAAAGGTTAGGTTGGGGTGCGTCAGAATTCCTCCACGTGTGCCTAGTGGCTGCTGGTCCCTCTCGATACGTCTGGAGGGAAGAGCAGCTGCTGGGTCGGTGCACCCTGGGCGCGGCAGTATCCTTCCTCGAGGAATGAGAAGAAATTCTTCTTATTCCTTGGGGAATGTTACTGTCGTGGCTAATATTCTGGGGAGGGGTGCCCTGTCCCTTCCGGACAGTGCACGATTCACGCTCCAAGTCATTGGAGTGTGAATATGGGGAGGGGTCACATTGTGCGTCGTGCGATGACCCACGGAGCGGGTCTATCGCACGATGTGTGATGACCGATCCACTACTCGAGTTCCTCGAGGAGTGGATCAGGGGTCGGGGATATTCGTCGCGTACCGTGCGATGGCTCACGGAGCGGGCTCATCGGACGGTACGTGATTAGTGATTCACTCCTCGAAGTTCTCGGGGAGTGAATCGGGGCGGGGTTAGTCGTCGTGTGCCGTGCGATGGCTCACGGAGCGGGCTCATCGGACGGTACGTGATTGGTGATTCACTCCTCGTATTTCTCGGGGAGTGAATCAGGGTTGGGGTTATTTCGTCGTGTGCCGTGCGATGGCTCACGGAGCGGGCTCATCGGACGGTACGTGATTAGTGATTCACTCCTCGAACTTCTCGGGGAGTGAATCAGGGTTGGGGTTCCTCCTTCATCTTGGATCACGGCATTCGTCGCCCTCTGGTACGCGTCTGCCCATCAGACGTGACTGTGAGCGTGATGAATCGCCGTGATGAAGGATCAAGGGGGGAGGGGCGGAAATATTTATATGTGTATGTATGTAAATATATTATATATGTTTATTATATTTATGAAGTGGGGAGATAGGGACCACACCCTTCAAAGGAACAAAAAACAATAATGGACAAGAAGAATTGGAAAATAGTACCCCAGGGCGGTACCAGCTGCTCAGCAGTTGGAGAATCCGCCACGATCCCTTCGGGATCGTCAAGCCCCCCGTATTCTGGGGAGGGCAACAATTCTCCTCCACTTGCCAAAGGCAACGAGAGCCGAGGAGGCTCAAGATCACGGTCTTTCGAAGACCTGATCTCATTTAAACCACCCGACCGAAAACTGGGTGAGCGCCGCGTGTCAGAGGCGGTCGTAGTGTCGGACTCCGGCACTGCGTCACTAAGGACGGAAGTAGAGGCTCCAGTGGAGCCACGCGTGGTCTTGGAGAGGGTGTGCATGTCGGAGTCGGACGACACACCGCAATCACTTGTGGCCGCTCCCTCCAAATTTTGGGGGAAGCGTTCTCGCGGCTGTCTGTCGGACGCGGGTTCGGCAGGTCTGTCCTCCAGCGAGGAGAACCTGCCGGCCAATAAGATGCCGACAGCAAAGAGAGGCAGAGGTCGTGGGACTAACAGTCCGGCAGCGTCACGCGACATCCGGGGCCGCTTCCTGAAGCAGCGCTATGATACGCCGACGGTCAGTGACTCGGATCGCGTCTCACCAGCGGTCTCAGTTGACGACCTTGGAGGGGTCACCGTCGCTCTTGTGGGCACAAAGGCGGAGGCCAACGCCGCGAAACGTGCTCAGAACAGAGCGGTCGCGGCCGATGAGGTGGCCGAAATGGCCCGTCAGGCCCGAGAGCGGCGGTCTGCCCAGGCGGCCAATGGGGAAAGTTTGACAGCAGAGGCTCTCAGCCGCCAAGTGATGGACGGCGTAGACATTGTCCTGAAGGTTGCCACCAAATCTGGCAACCTGAAGGGCTCGTTTATGCGCGCCCTCAAAGAGGCGGCAGAGGGGATCAGGGAGGCGGTTCAGGTTCTCCATGGCCACACGACCTCGGAGGAGACGGCGAGGTTGTGGACGGAGAACAGTCGTCTCCGATCCGAGCTAGAGGACCTCAAGCGGCAGTTTGCCGCTTTGCAAAATGTTGGGCAACAGCAGGCGGCTCCCTCGTCGGCCCCTGCACATGCAGCGCCCCCAACTCGATGTTTGTCGGACTACGACGTAGAGAGAGTTGCGAGAGTCTGTATGGTGCAGTGTGGGGGCATGGTGAGTGCCCGCTTGGAGGCAATTGAGTCTCGACTCCCCCCAGCTGAGATCCTCCGGCCCCCGCTTGCGGCGGATAGGCGGAGGACAGAAGAGTCCGCGAGGACGAAGCCCGCGCAGGTCACGCAGAAACCTGCAGAGGGGGGCAACGCGGCAGCGCCCGGGAGGCCTGTGCAGGGTGCGTCCGTACCCCTCGTTCAGACGTCCCAGCCCCCGGTGACCGCTTCTCCCTCCCAAGTGACGGTGGGTGGAGAGGGCCGCCGCAAGAGAAAGAAGAAGAAGAAGGTCGTGGATACGACCGCGCCTCCTACTTCCCAAGAGGCCGAGCTACCGGCGACTGCACCTCCCACCCAGGAGGCCTGGACGACGGTGGTGAAGAGGGGGCGCAAAAAGAGCGCGCCGCAGCCGACACCGCCCCAGGTACCGACCCGGTCAGAGGGCACGAGGCCGCCCAGGGTCACTACCCCACGCTCTGAGGCTGTAGTTATTACACTGCAGCCCGAAGCCGTGAGCAGGGGAGTGACCTACAAGTCGGTCCTGGCGGAAATGAAACAGAAGCTTCAGTTTAGCGAGTTTGGCACCCCGGCTGGTTTCGTCTTCAGGACGGCAGCCACGGGTGCCAAGATGCTTCAGGTGTCGGGTGCCGGAAGGCAGGAGAGGGCGGACAAGCTGGCCGCCAAACTCCGGGAAGTCCTCAATCCAGAGGACACCCGAGTGTCCAGGCCCATGGTCACGGCTGAATTGCGCGTGGATGGGCTGGACGACTCGGTGACCCCGGAGGAAGTAATGGCGGCCATTGCTCAAAACGGTGGGTGTCCGCCAGACAGCGTGGTGGCGGGCGAAATTCGCAGCGGCACGGACGGGCTGGGCACTGTTTGGGTGCGGTGCCCGGTCGCGGCTGCGAACAAGATTGCAGATGGCGGGCGACTGCTGGTAGGCTGGGTGTCTGCCAGGGTCAAACTCCTGCCAAGGCGGGCCTTGCAGTGTTTCCGGTGCCTCGAAAAGGGGCATGTCAAGGCACAATGCACTGCACAAGTCGACCGCAGCGAACTATGTTTCCGCTGCGGTCGACCCGGCCACAGGGCGGCCCAGTGCTCCGGAGCGCCAAACTGCAGCCTTTGCGCAGCTGCAGGGAAACGCTCGGAGCACAGACTTGGCGGGAAGGCCTGCAAGGCACCCAAGTCCAAGAATAAGAAGTCTAGAGCTGTCGGAGAAACTGCGCCTCTCCCACAGCCCGACTCCCGACCCAGGGAAGGAGGAGCCGAGGAAATGGAATGCCATTAATGGCGCAATTCCGTTTCCTCCAGGCGAACATCAACCACGCCGCCAGAGCTCAGGATCTATTGCTCCAGAGCATGGCGGAGTGGTTGATCAACGTGGCTGTGGTCGCCGAGCCGTATTTTGTTCCCCCCCGCGATAACTGGGCAGGGGACCTGGACGGCTTGGTGGCCATCATTGGCGGGACTCTTGTCAGTCCGTCCCGAGGTCACGGCTGGGTGGCCGCCCTCGTGGACGGCATTGTCACAATTGGGGCGTATTTCTCTCCCAACAAGAGTCTCGCTGACTTTGAGGAGTTCCTTGTCGAGCTAGGTGCCGTCGTGAGCCGGTTCCACCCTCGCCCGGTGCTGTTGCTCGGGGATCTCAATGCCAAGTCTGCGGCGTGGGGATCCCCGATCACCGATCCCAGGGGTGAGGTGTTGGAGGAGTGGGCGGTCGAGACCGGCCTGACCGTCCTGAATCGGGGCTCGGTGCACACGTGCGTGCGGCAGCGGGGCGGGTCCATAGTGGACGTGTCGTTCGCAAGCCCCGCTGTTGCAGGCCGTGTGCGCGACTGGCGAGTTGCCGTAGAGGTGGAGACGCTGTCGGACCATCGATATATTCGATTTGACGTCTCCACCCAGGCTGCGGGCGGCGACCGCCCGCCTGCCCCGCAAATGGACGGTCCTCGCTGGTCGTACAAGCGAATCGACAGGGAACTCCTCGAGGAAGCCGCAATCCTCCAGGCCTGGGTCCGGGAGTCAATGACGAACGAACCCCTCGACGTCGAAGCGGAGGCGCAGTGGTTCCGCGGGGCGATGACGCAAATTTGCGATGCGTCTATGCCCCGCGTCACCCAACCCACAAGGCGCCAGCTGTACTGGTGGTCCGCCGTCATCGCGCAGTTGCGCGTGACGTGCGTGGAGGTGAGACGCCAGTACACCCGATACCGGAGGAGACGTCGTCGGGTTCCGGAGGAAGAGGCCGCGCTGTATGAGGTGTACCGCGCGGCCAAGGAGGCTCTGTGGCTGGCCGTCGGCGAGGCTAAGACTCGAGCCAGGGAGGAGATGTTGTCGACCCTCGACGTGAATCCGTGGGGGCGCCCTTATCGTGCGGTGCGAGGGAAACTTCGTGCCTGGGCGCCCCCACTCACTGTGAGTCTGCAGCCTCAGCTGCTGGAGGAAGTGGTCGCAACGCTCTTCCCTGCCAGAGAAGAGCATGTACCGCCGCCGATGGCTTTGCCCACAGCCGCAGAGCCTACGGATGGGGAGGACGTCAGCGTCCCAGAGGTGACACACGCAGAGATGAGGGCGGCAATAACGCGGCTTCGGGCCAAAACCGTCGCCCCGGGGCCCGACGGGGTTCCCGGTGTCGCGCTTGCCCTCGCTCTGAAAGAGCTAGAGCCCCAGCTGAGAGGACTCTACTCAGCGTGTCTTGAGCAGGGCCAATTCCCTAGTGAGTGGAAAACGGGTCGTCTGGTCCTGCTCAAGAAGGCGGGGCGCCCAGCGGACTCGCCGTCCGCGTACCGGCCCATAGTGCTGCTGGACGAGGTGGGTAAGCTTTTCGAGCGGATCATTGCTGCCCGCCTCGCCGGCCACTTGTACAGAGAGGGGCCGGATCTGGACGACAGCCAGTTCGGCTTTCGGCATGGGCGCTCCACCGTGGACGCCATAATGCGGGTAAGAGTCCTGGCGGAGGAAGCGGTGTCCCGGGGCGGGGTGATGTTGGCGGTGTCCTTGGACATCTCCAACGCTTTCAACACCCTGCCCTGGAGCTGCATTCGGGAGGCGCTGTGTTACCACAGGGTGCCCCCGTACCTCCGCCGCATCGTTGGGGCTTATTTAGCGGAAAGGTGTGTCACCTACGGGGGACGCGACGGCGGAGGCCGGCGCGACATGTCGTGCGGTGTTCCACAGGGTTCGGTCGTTGGCCCACCCCTGTGGAACATCGGGTACGACTGGGTGCTGAGAGGCGAGCTCCAACGGGGGGTGACCTTGGTGTGTTACGCGGACGACACGCTGGTCACGGCCCGGGGGAGCTCGTACAGGGAGGCAGCGTTGCTGGCGACCTCTGCGGTCTCGCAGGTCGTGGGCCGCATACGGCGCCTGGGCCTGGAGGTGGCCCTCAACAAGTCGGAGGCCGTGGTCTTTCACGGCCCCCGGCGGGCGCCGCCGCCGGGATCACATATTGTGGTCGGGGGGACTCCAATTGCTGTCGAGTGCACCATGAAGTATCTCGGATTGGTGCTCGACAGCCGTTGGAGTTTCGGCCCCCATTTCCAGCGGCTGGCGCCCAAGTTGATGGGCGCGGCGGGCGCGCTCGCAACGCTGCTTCCCAATCTGGGGGGCCCGAGCACCGCCTGTAGGAGATTGTACCTGGGGGTCTTGCGATCCATGGCCCTGTACGGGGCCCCGGTGTGGGCCTCGGACCTGACGGCCGGCAGCATCGCGATCCTGCGAAAACCGCAGCGGGCGATGGCCGTCAGGTCTGTCAGGGGGTATCGCACAATCTCCTACGAGGCGGCTTGTGCACTGGCCGGGTCGCCACCCTGGGACCTGGAGGCGAGAGTCCTCGCGTCACTTTACCGGTGGCGCGAGGAGGCGCGGACGCGGGGCGGAGCACCGATGCAGCGAGAGATCGATCTGCGTCGGTCTCAGCTCCGCGAGGTCATGGTGGCGGAGTGGCGGGAGAGGCTTTTGCGCCCTACCGCCGGCCTCGCTACCATCGAGGCGATCCGACCAGTGCTCGAGGAATGGCTCGAGAGGAGGCACGGCTCCCTGTCGTTTCGGGCGACGCAGGTATTCTCGGGGCACGGTTGCTTCGGGAAGTACCTGTGTCGCATAAACAGGGAGCCGGACGCCCGGTGTCATCACTGCGTCCATTGTCTGGAGGACACGGCGCGGCACACGCTGGCAGAGTGTGCCGCATGGGAGGAGCCGCGCCGTGCCCTCGTGACAGAAGTGGGAGCCGACCTAGCGCTGCCGGCCGTCGCTCGCGCGATGGTCGGGAGCGCAGAGTCGTGGGATGCAGTGATCTCCTTCTGTGAAACGGTCATCTCACAGAAGGAGGCTGCGGAGAGGTCGAGGGAGGTGGAAACCGCTCTCCCGACCCGCAGCAGACGTGCCGGGCGTCGGCGGAGGGCGGACAACGCCCTCTTCCGGCCCCCCTGAACGGGTTCAGAGGGACGGCGGACTTGGGGACGTCCGCCGCCCCGCCGAATAACTGGACCCGAGGCGGTGGCGCGTAGTGTTCCGCGCGCGCCCCTATTGGCGTTGCGGGGGGAGTACACCTCGCTCCCCCCGTAGACATGAGGTGGCCCGCAGACGCGGGCCGGCACTAGCCGGGGATCGTGGAAGGCGCACTAGTTCCCATGATCCCCGGTGCAAGTGTGGGAATGGAACACCGGGGTGGTTTTTAGTCGGTTAGAGTCCGACAGACCCCTCCGCCCGCCCCAGGGCGGAGGACATCCGTGTGGATTTTCCACCCCGGCAACAAAAAAAAAAAAAAAAAAAAAAAGGTTAGGTTAGGTTAGGTTAGGTTAGGTTGGGGGGGGGCGGATCTGTATTTATGCTTTCGCGGTTGCACAACGACATGCTTTGCATGGTAGCATAGATGCAGGTCTACCTTACTGCCTCCCTCAGAGGCGGTAGGGTGGCGGGGTCTTGAGGGAGAGCGCTACGGTCGTGTAGATCCTCAAGGCAAGTCTGGTGTGTTCACCTTCACGTGGTTGCCGCCCTGTTCTTGGTCTAATTCCATAAGAAATAGACGCAACAAAAACCACCAGGCGCTTTCTGGGGGGGGGGGCACATCGCACTTCGTATGATCGACTCCCGTCATGCGAAGTGCGGTGTGCGTTTCCCCTGCGTGCCCCTCTGAGCGTAGCAGAGGGCATGGCAGGGGAGTGGGGTCCTCCTTTTGCGGGGTTCTCGCAGAAGGAGGAGGCGGGGCGGCGCGGCGAGTGGATCATGCGCGGAACATGATCCTCTCGCCGCGCCGCTCCGCGGGCGGAGAGGGGGGGAAGGGGCGTTTGCCCTCCCTCCTCACGGTGACGGGCGGGCGACAGGCGCGGAGGTGCCTCCGCCCGCATTGCACCCGTCACCCCGCGGGGGGACTGGGCCTCCCGCTTCCCGGCGTCCGTGCGTAAACACCATGCTGGGGAGCGAGGAGAGGAGGCCTGGTCAGAGGTAGCCTCCCTTTGCGAGGTTCTCGCAGAGGGAGGAGGCGGGGCGGCGCGGCGAGAGGATCATGAACATCCGCATGATCCTCTCACCGCGCCGCTCCGCGGGCGGAGAGGGGGGGAAGGGGCGTTTGCCCTCCCTCCTCACGGTGACGGGCGGGCGACAGGCACGGAGGTGCCTCCGCCCGCATTGCACCCGTCACCCCGCGGGGGACTGGGCCTCCCGCTTCCCGGCGTGCGTGCGTGAGCGCCATGCTGGGGAGCGAGGAGAGGAGGCCTGGTCGGCGGTAGCCTCCCTTTGCGAGGTTCGTTCTCGCAGAGGGAGGAGGCGGGGCGGCGCGGTGGGAGGATCATGAGCAAAACATGATCCTCTCGCCGCGCCGCTCCGTGGGCGGTGAGGGGGGGAAGGGGCGTTTGTCCTCCCTCCTCACGGTGACGGGCGGGCGACAGGCACGGAGGTGCCTCCGCCCGCATTGCACCCGTCACCTCGCGGGCGACTGGGCCTCCCGCTTCCCGGCGTGCGTTGGCGGACGCCATGCTGGGGAGCGCGGAGGCCTGGTCAGCGGTAGCCTCCTTTTGCGATTTCGCAAAAGGAGGAGGCGGAGCGCGCGCGGGAGGTCTCTCTCTCGCTGCGCTGCTCCGCGGGCGGAGAGGGGGGGAAGGGGCATTTGCCCTCCCTCCTCACGGTGACGGGCGGGCGACAGGCGCGGGGGTGCCTCCGCCCGCATTGCACCCGTCACCTCCGTCGGTCATTCCCAACCCCCTCCTCCACGCCCGTGCCGTGAGGGCAAGAGGGGGGGGTGTGCCTTGCGTTCGTCGGCGGGGGACTGGAAGTAAAGGCTGTGCCGGATTCCCAGTCCCCCTCCACTATGACGAAGCGGGAATGCGCTGGGTCGTTTTAGTGGGTATACCGGGTTCGACCGCCCGGGGAGTCCCACATACCCCTCCCGTCCCCCGACGGGAGGGCATGCGTAATGCATTTTTTCCCAGCGTCAAAAAAAAAAAAAAAAAAAAAAAAAAAAAAAGGTTAGGTTGGGGGACCACCCCACAGAGCTTACGTCCACGTCGTGTCCCCTGGAAACGGCCCAGTTTGACCACCGTAACGGAGTGGCAGACTGGGTACGGCCAAAGTGCTCTGTGCTCTCGTATTTTATTTTATCCATTGCCTTGTTTTACGAGAATCTGCGGTATGCCAAAACAATCGCGGGACGCCTGCGGGCGCTTTTTTAAACCAAAAGGTCCTTATCAGGGCCAACCCAAAGGCCCTTCTCAGGGCCAACCAAAAGGCCCTTCTCAGGGCCACCCCGATGCATCAACATCAGAGGCTAGCCGCGCGCCGTCTGCGGCTAGCTACTACGGCGGGGCAGAGTCGTCTGACAGCGACTCGCTAGTTGGTGTGTCGAATGCGAGTGGCACTCGGACGCTGAAGCGCGTCTTTCTGAGCTGTGGGGGGTCCGAGAGTTCCTCGGCCTCGGGGTCCAAGCCGTCGTCGAAGGCAAAAAAGCCGACGACGACGGCCACGGATACCCACGCCGTTGGGCTCTCGGACGCCCAGCGCCAGCTAGACCTGGCCCGGAAGGCGCAACTCCAGCAAGAGCTGGAGGAGCGGGTGGCCGCTAAGGAGAAGCGGGCGCAGGCTGCCCGGGCAAAGTCCGGGTACGGTGCGTCCCGCGTCCTGTACGCGGACCACTCTATCGAAGAGCTGCTGAAGATGGCGGAGGAGGACGAGGAGGAGATCGTGGAGGTCGCCTCTAAGTCCTCAAACCTGAAGGGGACCTTCCAAAAGGCCCTAAAATGCAGAGCCGCGAGCATGCGCGGTGTCGTCGCGGAGTTGGTCCAGCGGACGACCACCGACGAGACGCGGCAACTGCAGGCGAGGGTGGATCGCCTGCAGTCGGAGGTCAGCCAGCTTCATCAGAAGCTGGCTGAAGCCACGGCCCGGCCACAGCAGGCCAAGGCGAGCCCTGTGGCAGAGGGCCCTGCCTCGGCCCAGCCACAACGGGCCAAGGCGAGCCCGGTGGCAGAAGGCCCTGCCTCCACTGACAACCTTGAGGATATCATCCGCAAGGTTGTTATGGAGGAGAGGGCCTTCACGAGAGCCTGCTTTGCAGGAATTGAGGACCGGCTCCTGCCGGAGAAGCGCCTCCGACCGCCGCTTGCGGCGGATGAGAGGCGGTCTGAGCCGGGGCCGTCCTCAACTCAGGCGGATAAGAGGCGGTCTGAGCCAGAGCCGTCCTCGTCCAAGGCGGAAGATGCCCTTCTCCCTTCGACCACCCCGTCCAACGAGTGGACGAAAGTGGACCGGAAGGGGAAGGGCAAAGGGAAGGGCAAGAAGTCGGCGACGGCCGTCGCTGCCGCCCCTGCCACTGCCACTCCCAGCCAGTCGCAGACGTCCGGCAAGGGAAAGGGCCAGGGAAGGGGGAAGGGGTGGGGAAAGGGGAAGTTGGTCCCCCCTAAAACCGCAGCTGTCGTGGTGACACTCACCACGGAGGCTGCGGGGCGAGGGGAGACCTACGCCTCCATTCTGGTGCGGGCGCGTGGCAATGCCGACCCCGCTCAGCTGGGGCTAGGCAGTGTGTCCTGCCGGCGGACCCAGGCCGGGGCTCGAATATTCGAGTTCCCGGGGGCCGAGGGGAGTGCCCGCGCTGACCTCTTTGCAGCCAAGCTGCAGGAGGTCATCGCGGACTCTGCCAAGGTGGCCCGGCCGGTCAAGTCGGCGGCCATCGAAGTGACGGAGTTGGATGACTCCGTCACCAAGGAGGAGGTGGTGGCGGCGGTCGCAGCGGTAGGGGGCTGTGGCGCCGTGGCGATCCAAGGCCGGGACATAAGGCCCGGCCGCGGCGGAATGGGCACAATCCGCCTCGAGTGCCCAATCGCGGCTGCCAAAGCCGTCCTTGCGAAGGGACGGCTTCAGGTCGGCTTCAGCTGGGGTGCGGTTAGGGCACTCGAGGACCAGCCTCTACGGTGTTTCCGGTGCTTCGGCATCGGCCACACCCGGCCCCTGTGTCCGTCCAAAGTGGACCGGTCGGACACTTGTTGCCGCTGCGGCAAGGAGGGCCACAAAGCCTCCTCCTGCCAGGCCGCCACGCCGCACTGCGCGGTGTGTGCCGCCAGTGGCCGCCGGGCAGGCCACGTTATGAAGGGGGGGAAATGCAATCCCCCCCGTAAGCGTGGCAAAGCGCAGGCGCCGACTGGGCCTGCGCCAGCTGTTGCCGCTAACGCCGCCGTTCCTGCGGCGGCTGCGGAGGAGGGTGCGATGTCCGAGTAATGCCCAGAGTCGAACATCGCATCCTTCAGGCGAACGCCAACCACTGCAGGACAGCCCAGGATCTGCTGATGCAGACCATGGCTGAGTGGTTGGTGGACTTGGCGGTGGTCGCCGAACCCTACTCGGTCCCTGGCCGTTGGCTGGGCGACCGGGATGGCCTAGTGGCGTTGGTGGCGCGGTCTTCCACGGACTCCCCTCCCCTCTCGCTCTTAGAGAGGGGACCGGGATACGTGGCCGCCGCGTGGGGAGAGATAGCGATAGTGGGGGTGTATTTCTCCCCAAACCGCCCTCTCTCGGACTTTGAGGATTTCCTAGAGATCCTCACTGCCGTCGTAGGGAGGGCGGCGCCACGCCAGGTCGTGGTGCTCGGCGACCTCAACGCCAAGTCGGCGGCCTGGGGCAACCCGGCCGCCGGTTGTAACGTCCGGGGACGCGCCGTCGATTTTTGGTCGGCCTCGTGCGGTGTGTCCCTCCTCAACAGGGGGGCGGTCCACACGTGTGTGCGGCAACAGGGCGGGTCGGTGGTGGACGTCTCGTTCGCCACCCCCGCGCTTGCCGCCCGCGTCGTGAACTGGCGGGTGGAGCTGGTGGAGACCTTGTCGGACCACCGTTATGTGCGGTTCGACATCTCCACACAGCGGGGAGGGGGGACGGCCCGCACTGGGCAATCTCCTTTCCCGCGGTGGGCACTCACCCGCCTGGACCGGGAGGCAGCCAAGGAGGCTGCCTTCCTCCAGGACTGGCTGTCGCCTCCCCCTGTCGAGGAGGCCCCGGACGTGGACGCCGCAGCGGTCCGGCTACGGGGGTCCTTGACCGAGGTGTGCAACTCCAGCATGCCTCGGTCTCGCCGTCCGCCTCCCCGTCGTGCCGTGTACTGGTGGACGGAGGAGCTGGCGGGGCTCCGGGCCACCTGCGTGGCGGCCCGAAGGGCCTACGCGCGGAGCCGACGGCGCAGCGCCCAGAACCGAGTCCGGGCAGAGGAGGACCGCCTGTACGCCTCTTACCGAGAGGCTACGGTGGCCCTCAAGTCTGCAATGGGCGCTGCGCAGGACTCGGCGAGGGCCGAGATGCTGGAGGGTCTCGACAGGGACCCCTATGGGAGGCCATATAAGGCGGCGCGGAACAAGCTCCGCCCCTATGGTCCCCCACTGTCGGAGACCCTCGAGCCGGCATTGTTGGATGGGGTGGTCCGGTCCCTGTTTCCGCGCAGGACCGACTTCGCCCCACCAACAATGGATCCCCCGCAAGGGGCGGCTCCACCGGAGGCGGAGGTGCCCCCGGTCACGGCGGCGGAATTCTACGCGGGGGTTTTGAGCCTCCGCGCGAAGAAGACCGCCCCCGGGCCGGACGGCGTCCCCGCGCGGGTGGTGGCGATCGCCGCCACCGAAATGGAGGACAGGTTTCGGGACCTCTTCAGCGCGTGTTTTACGGCTGGGAGGTTCCCGAAACTCTGGAAGGAGGGGCAGCTATGCCTCCTCCGAAAGGAGGGTCGCCCGGTGGACTCCCCCTCGGCATACCGGCCCATCGTTTTACTCGATGAGGTCGGTAAAATGTTCGAGGGGATTGTCGCCGGGAGACTGGACAGCCACCTGAGGGGGGTAGGGCCGGATCTGTCGGACGCCCAATTCGGTTTCCGTCGTGGGCGTTCGACGATCGATGCGCTAGCCCTACTCAAGGGCCAGGTGAAGGAGGCGGTGGAGGCGGGGGACGGAGTGCTGGCGGTGTCATTCGACATTGCCAACGCCTTCAACTCCGTCCCCCACTCGACGATATTGGAGGCACTCCGGTATCACGGAGTGCCCCAATATCTGCAGGATCTCCTGGCCGACTACTTGGAGGACCGCGAGGTCCTCCTTGTGGACAAATCGGCCACCATGAGGAGGTACGCTGCAGAGTCCGGTGTTCCACAGGGGTCGGTGCTTGGCCCCCCCTTGTGGAACATCGGGTTCAACTGGCTGTTGCGGGGTGCCCTCCTCCCGGGCACGAGTGTCATCTGCTACGCGGATGACACTCTGCTCACTGCCCGGGGGAGGAACTTTGCCGACGCGGCCATTCTGGCCTCGGCTGGCGGGTCCTTGGTGGCAGAGAGGATCCGCCGCCTGGGATTGAGGGTGGCGCTGCACAAAACGGAGGCCGTGTTCTTTCGCGGTCCCCGGCAGCGC
>OY970767.1:21103883-21109810 GCA_963853795.1 Xestia rhomboidea
TAAGTCCCTAAAGATGTATTCGTTCTGGGAGTAGAGCGCCTTGACCATCTCGTCATCGTCACTGTCCAAAAAGACGTCTTTTAGGACGACGAGCGGGTTTTTATTTTTCATAGGCGCTACTGTTAGTCCTCCGCCTTGGCTCTCTATCCTATCTTTCACTCTTTTTAGCTCCGCTTCTGAGTCGCATCCCAGTATGACTGTCTGATTTTTCGCTTTTCGGACTTTATTTATTTTTAGGCCAGTTCCCCTGGCATCGACCACCTTCCTCACCCTGGCGAGCACCTCGTCAGCAGTCTCCTGGCTGCCTTCTAGGGTGACCGCCATCGAGTGAAGTGCCGGTCGATGCCCGGGTTTGGCTGCCGTGACTTTGGCGTATGATTGCGAGTCAGTTTTTGGTTCAAGTGCCACTTCCCTTATGACCTCCTTTATTTTATCCGTCCTGGCGGCGACCTCACCGGCAACGTCACCAATTCTATCCTCGAGATCAGCGGCGGCACGACCAACGATCTTCACCCCTTCTATCGTGTGGCCTATGCTCGCTTCCACTACGTCTATCTTGTCGCTGACCTCGACGATCTTATCGATGACCCTGTCGATGATGTCGGCACCGCTATCGGTGTAGTGCTCGGTCATATCTTGGAAGCCTTTTGAGACTTTTTCTTCGAGGTCGTTGAGCCGTGTGTTAATGTTGGTCTCCACCTTTTCTAGCCTTTCCAAGATATCCGGTGATTCGAGTGATGTAGGCGTGGTATAGGTCTTTTTGGGCGGAGCTGTTTTAGGCGCTGTCTCTAGGCTCTTTACTCGTCTACTCAGTTCAAATAGAATGCGTAGGTTTTTATCCGACTGAATCTCCAGGAAAGTCTTTATGTCTCTCCTCATCTGAGGGTAATCTTTGACTCTGGTTGGAATTTCTTCGAAAGTCTTCATAACCTCCTGGAGAAGTTTGTCGTTTGATAGAGCAGCGTAGGTGTCAGCCTGTTTTTTGTATGTCTCCATGTTGTCTATAGACCTTCTTTTCCGTTCTGGTCTCCGGATAAAAGTCCTGGCGGCGTCCAGCGCCTGTCCGGGTGGGCCTACGGGGCTGGGGGTGGTGGTGGGAGCGAGAGCACCAGAGGTCCCCGCCGACGACGACAGAGGCGTTTCGGCTGTTTCCGCTAGGGTTCCTCGAGCAGCGTCTTTTCTGCCGAACGTCAGGGATAACCCCTTCGGCGCTTCGCGCGCTCCAGAGGGTCCCTCATTTCCCGGGTGGGCGGGCGACGTAGACTGCTGTGGTTCACTGGTGCTGGCTCCCGTGCCTTTCGCTTTCACCGGGGTGCGAATTCCGAGAACCATTTTCGCAATAAATATATTATGTAATGTGGTGTGTTGTGTGGCTTGTGTGTAAAGGGCACAGCAAGTGAACGGGGGAAGTTGTCAATGTGTATATAAATAAAGTAAAATGTAAATAAAAAATTTAAAATGTAAAAATAAAATGTAAAATGCTTAAGATTAATAAATCTTAGCAGGTCTCAACTCTATGTGAAGCAATTTAGGTCAGTCTTTCGTTCAACAAACAGGTCAAGCACCGAAAGCAGATGAGAAAAGCTCCCAGAGGTCAAAAACTGACGATTCTTAAAAAGACTCTATGTAGAGTCGTTTTGTCCAGTCCGGTGGATAGCCCCCACCGAGCCCTTCCAAATGAACCCAAACTTGGTATGCCTACACCAAGGGATTTCGGAGATATCTCAACTTGAAAATTTGGTTTTTTACCAAAATAAAGAACCAAAAGTGGTTACAAGAGGATATCTCCGGAACCACCGGTCCGAAAACCCTGGTGTTTGGGCTTTCCGAACTTGGCTCGGCGAAAGCAATACACCGGACCAGTTTTCAGGCTGAAAAAATCCTAACACCTGAAAACGCCTGAAATCTATCGTATCTTACAGCCTATTCCCTGCCAATACGTCCAGCGAAAATCCCAGCCCTCTACGACTCTCCGTTGGGAAGTTATGGCCGTCTAAACTTTTTACAAAATGGCCTCTGTGCTGTCAAAGTCAATCTTTGACCACGGATATCTTCCCTCTGGAAAGCCGTAGACCCCTCGAGTTCGGGCTCTCCCAACTCGGCCTGGGCTCCGCTGTCCGCTGAAACCACTTTCAGAGTCCTGAAAATTTTTAGCGCCAAACCGCCTGAAATCGTGAGGAGGAGGGGACGGAAGGTCCCTGAGTGTAAGATCAAAAACCGCAATCTCCTACGACTCTTGGTTCAAGAGTTATGGCGGTTTGAAGCAAACAAAATGGCCGCCGAACTGTCAAAGGTCGACTAGAAATGTCCGTAACTTCGGAACCCCTCGTCACAATTGGACGGGGTTTTGGTTGTACAGCTCGGCGTCACTTCAGGTGTCTCCTGAAAGCAGTTTCAGCGACAAAAATTTGGAACGCCTGAAACAGGCTGAAAACCTAAAAAACGTAGAGGTAACAATAATCTAAAGGCCTTAGTGAAAATTCGGGTTAATTCGGGCCAGCGGTTCCCGAGATATCTCGATTTGAAAATTAAAACCTAAAAACCAAGATGGCGCAAATTTGCCAAAAACGCCAAATTGGGAGCAATGGGGCCCGTGTTTGGGCTTGAGGAGGTCAGGATGGGTGTATAGAACCCTATCCTGGCGTTAAAATTTTGAGTTTACTATTTATTTAAGAATTAAGAACAAAAAACATTAAAAAAATCGATATCTCTGAAACCCTTCGTCACAAAATTATGAAAAAATATACTAAAAATAGCTTAAATATAGGGCTACAGTATACAGTAATAAAAAATTTTGAAATCCAAAAGCAAGGTCAAATTTTTATCAAAAATATGGTTTTTTTGCAATTTACCCTATAATTAAAAAACTAGTCAACTTAGTAAACTAAAACTTAAAATCTCTAATAATCTGATGAGCGCGCAGCAGGCTGCAGTTTAAAATCTTGACTAGGATGATGTAAACCGGAGATATTTGAGTCCAAAGTTTGTAATTTCAAACTGTCATATAAAGTCTCCCAGCAGTCTAAAAATTCTAAAAGTAGTTGCACTCGCCTTGTGTTGTGACAGTCTAGGTTGTGTCCAAATTTCGTGCCACTGACTCAGCTCCTTCAGCCTTTTCAGGACACGTGGTTTTTTGAATTTCCTGAATTACTCGCCAAGGCGCGATGTCAGGAAGGTTTTGAAGGGTCCAGATGATCCGGAACCACGATGTCCACCAAATTTCAATAAAAAAGGAGGGGGTCGTCGATCTCGTTCTGGCAGCGTTTGCGTTTTAGTGAAATGCAAATTCCACTTAACCTCTAAAAAGAGGGTTTTTCACGAATAACTTTTCAGGCACTGCAGTCCGGCACAATTTTGGAGCGGCACTTTATGCGACACAAATTTCCGCATCCAAAGACACTTCACTCATTGAAATCCGATGAGAAAAACCAATTAAAACGAATTTTTTCGTGCGGAGCGCATGGGGTTTTGCTGCTTCCAGCTCGACAGACCGAGTGCAACTGGTTAGGTTAGGTTAGGTTAGGTTAGGTTAGGTTAGGTTAGGTTAGGTTAGGTTAGGTTAGGTTAGGTTAGGTTAGGTTAGGTTAGGTTAGGTTAGGTTAGGTTAGGTTAGGTTAGGTTAGGTTAGGTTAGGTTAGGTTAGGTTAGGTTAGGTTAGGTTAGGTTAGGTTAGGTTAGGTTAGGTTAGGTTAGGTTAGGTTAGGTTAGGTTAGGTTAGGTTAGGTTAGGTTAGGTTAGGTTAGGTTAGGTTAGGTTAGGTTAGGTTAGGTTAGGTTAGGTTAGGTTAGGTTAGGTTAGGTTAGGTTAGGTTAGGTTAGGTTAGGTTAGGTTAGGTTAGGTTAGGTTAGGTTAGGTTAGGTTAGGTTAGGTTAGGTTAGGTTAGGTTAGGTTAGTTAGGTTAGGTTAGGTTAGGTTAGGTTAGGTTAGGTTAGGTTAGGTTAGGTTAGGTTAGGTTAGGTTAGGTTAGGTTAGGTTAGGTTAGGTTAGGTTAGGTTAGGTTAGGTTAGGTTAGGTTAGGTTAGGTTAGGTTAGGTTAGGTTAGGTTAGGTTAGGTTAGGTTAGGTTAGGTTAGGTTAGGTTAGGTTAGGTTAGGTTAGGTTAGGTTAGGTTAGGTTAGGTTAGGTTAGGTTAGGTTAGGTTAGGTTAGGTTAGGTTAGGTTAGGTTAGGTTAGGTTAGGTTAGGTTAGGTTAGGTTAGGTTAGGTTAGGTTAGGTTAGTTTTTTTTTTTTTTTTTTTTTTTTTTTTTTTTTTTTTTTTTTTTTTTTTTCTACTTCTACCTCCAACATAATCGGAGCCTATGCTAGGCTGTTCATTCATACTAGTTCTCGCTATTATTCTTCTCGCACTTTCATTCTGCATACTTTATCTTTCTATCATTCCTTCTTCTTTCTGTCTGTTAGGGTAGGACGCCCTTCTACTTTTCCCTATTCTGTACTATGGTTCTTATTTTATTTCGGGGATAACTCAACAACACAAAGTTTTTATTTATATTCTACAGTAATAAAATTCTTATTCTAACTTATTTTTATTTCTTAATTCTATTACATGTGAGTTTGCAGTGTTTTACAGCCATCTTATATATCTATTCTTATGTCTAGTAACATATTTTTTTAGGACTACATCTATTTTCTATTTCTTAATACTACTACAATTGTAAATTTCATTTTGTACAGCAACCTTATTTGCCGATTCTTAATTCTAAGCCTGTTTCTTACGACTACTTTTTCTAATTCATAAATATGGGCAGCTTAGCTACATAATAAATTCGTCAATTGTTATGACGTTTCTTAGAAATTTATAATCTCCTGTTTTTTAATGCTTGACCCTAATATTATATACAATATTATGCAAACATTTTTTCTTATGCACTTTTATTTCTTTTTATTACCCTTTCGCAAATTTTTACGCAAAATTCTAGAAACAATTCTCTTTTCTTACTCTTCATAATGAGCCACACATTTTCAGCATCGAGCTTGATGTCGAGTACATGCTCAGCCACAAGTCTTTCCTGGTCGAAAACGGGACAGTTGAACAATATATGTGGCACCGTCTCAGCAATGTCGGGATCACAGATGCACGATGGGCTCTCTTTGCACTTGAAGCGATTCAAGTATTCCGAGAACCCACCGTGCCCTGTCATGATCTGGGTGGTTACATTGCTGATTTTGAACTTCCTGACTATCCTGTAGGCCGCCACCGCGTCCGGGAAAAACAATTTAGTCACAGCAGCAGTTGTTTCAGAGCTGTATCTCCGGTTCCACACGTCAAGAGTTGCTGCTCGAATGCTTCGCTTGACGTATGAGACCGGACACAGGTCATAGTCGGGCTTTCGCTTGGAACGTTCAGCAGCTCTTTTGGCTAATTCATCGGCCCTCTCATTTCCCTCCACCCCCGCATGAGCCTTGACCCAAAACAAGGTGACGGCCTTGTTTTGGGTCGACGAAGACCTAAGGTTAGCCCTCGTCTCCACTGCTAGGGGGTGGTGGCGGTTGTAGTTCTGTATGGTTTGGAGGGCCGCCATAGAGTCACTGAAGATTCCAAACGACTGCGCACTGTGCTTCAGGATCTCCCTAGTCGCTACGCATATTGCCAGAAGCTCAGCCTGGTAGACAGTGGAGTACTGTGGGAGAGCAAGCTTGAGAGCTTTAGTTTCGGCGTCACCAGTCCATACGGATAGTGCCGCTCCAACCTTGCCCCCAATCTTGCTCCCATCCGTGAAGATGCGAACCTCAAGTTCACTCTGGGCATTTAGTTGCTCTTGATTTACCAGGCTTTTGAGCTTTAGCTCAGCGCGCTCTGCAGGGTGTGGACCCTCCATTGCCGAGGCGGTCTGCTCGACGCTCCTGTCGCCGAGTGCTGGCTGAGGCACCCCTCTCCTGGCCTCGTATAGCGATGCCGCTTCGCGGACTCGCAGGTCCAGAGGTAGT